>VWZD01012034.1:26980-81128 GCA_013396695.1 Sakesphorus luctuosus | reverse complement strand
GAAAATCCCTCCAGGACCCAACCACAATCCCCTGGATCATGACCAAAACTTGCAATGAGAAAAAATGTAATGAGGCAAAAAGAAAACTCCTGCAGGAAGAGAAAACAATAAACACTGGAAAAATACAGTGCATATCTTTCTCTGGTGCCAGTTATACTACTTGGAAATCAAAACACTTTTTAGGAAATGAGTTCAAAGTGTAATATTGCCTAGTGAGACAGTCTTCAGCATTTGGTATAATGAAGTCAAAACTTCATAGAAGGATAGTGTTTCAGTGCTGCTTGTGTATACAAAGTTCTTGCTTAAAAAAATCTGAAACCTCTTTCAGGACTCACTCAAGGTGGCTTTCTTCTATATTTAAGAATAGTATATCATGAATCAGATTAAAATAAGGATGTAATCTGTCATCTTGAATCGTCCTCTGGGATACTACATTGTTTTGTTATTTTTTTTCCCTGAAAAACATTTTAGAAATTTGTAAAATAAGGACTAAAATAATTTTAGCTTTCATAGCTGAAATTACATTTCCTGGACTTTTTAATAAGCTACAGAATCTATAGAGGTGTTATGTGTCTCAATATGATGAATAGGGCTGTAAAACTGTGCATTTTTTAAATTGAGTTCCTGAACAATAATGTCCCAAACATGCAGTTAATCAGACTGACTAGAGGATGGGGGTTTTCCTAGAACAACAGTGCAAATATTTTTGTTTGATCTTGGCCATAGAACATGATTGCCCAAAGTAGCACATACAATTTTCATACCAGAAAACAACAGGCTATGTTTTTCAGCAGTGCTTGGAATGGAGTGGAATGCAGGTGTTACTTACTTGAATTTAAAATGAGGATTTTTCTAAATCAAAATATCCACAGAAGTGAAATGGTAGCATAAATTTCATAGCAGGACTATCATAACAAGACTGTTGTACTTTCTCTTCAACCATTGCTTAAAGCCATATGGCTAGAACCCCTGCATGTGTGTGACCTGTGTATCAAAATCGCATCTCCAAAGACTGTCTTATCCATCAAGGTGTTATGGATCATGGAAAGACTGTACTGAAAATTGTTAGTTCCAAAGGAACTAAAAGATAATAGTCTCTGGGTAGGTGAAAAGTTATAGTAAAAAAGAGAAAAAGACTGCTCCATAACAAGAAATAAGTCAGAGACAAAACTTTCTAAAGGTAAGTATAGCGAGGGAGTAGATGTTCTGATTATAAAGTGTCTACTACCACTGAGATGTTAGAAGAAGTTGGAGGGAAATTCTGTCCTGCATGACTTTGGCACAGGCAATTCTGCAGGATCATGCCATTAACAGGCATATGGGCAGAAGATGAAGGAGACTGCTAGAAGTCTCTATCAGACCACTGGTTCAATGAGCTAATGAAATAACCCCACAAAGCTGCTTGACAGTTCTTGGAAGTATTCAAGTTGTGGGATTGTCCTAACAGTACTTATCTGAATTAAAGCAATGTCTAAGTCAGAAGGATGCTGTGATGTGCAGTGTCCAGCTTCCAGGATGTAAAATCTTTGTGCAAATCCTCACTGTGTTTGTGTCCTCCTTGGCTGAAAGATTTTGTCCATGTGAAACATAAAGCATCAGCAGTCAAGAGTGAGCAGAGTTGTACTGGACACAAGAAAACACAGATGGGCCAGGGGTTCAAGCCTGGGCTTACCTGGGAGTTTCAGCTGTTTCAGGGTTCTGATGACTTTACTGGGAGGTGAAACTGGAACAGTTCCTCTGTGTTTTGTTACATAAGCCTAAAAACACATTTGAGAATGCATCTATCAGGGTATTATTTTCTGAAAGAGATATCTGAAGTACTCATGAATTATTGTATCATTTTTATTTCATCTGAAAGTCCTCTGCAAGTCCCATCTGAATCTGATGAGAAGTCTGGCCACTTAACACCTTCATTTTCCAAAGAATTTTCTGAAAATAAAAGAAAAGGAAAAAAAAAAAGGAGAAAGGCCCATCCCTAATGACAAAACCATTTGTTTGCAAGAACTTCTCACAGATGGCACAAGAATTTCTTGTTAATGTCTTTGGGTCAGATCGTTGTGTTTTACAAAATGGAATGTGTCTCTATCTAACTCAGTCTTTCTCTTTTATTGATGTTTCAGAAATTCTTTTGTTTGCACAAAAAGTGTACTGAGGCTATGGCCATGCCAAAATGTATCAACAGGAAATAAGATTGGATCTTCAGCTGTTGGAAATCAGTATATCTACATGATTTAAGTGGTTTATATAGGCATTAGGTGGCATGAAATGCATATACATTTCTGCAAGGGCAAAATAAGAGCTCAGTATTCCTGTGCAAGGACTCCCAGACAGAGATTTCTCATTCTGACCCATTTCTTTTTTCCACAACAGTCACAAAATCCATTCTGTGACATTCAGCAAGTACTGGATCCCAAGCACTCTATCAGAAAAGGCTCAGCAAGGCTGAGATTCACTGAGTAGGTAAGGAGGGCTGTAAAGAAATGTCCTTTCCAGTACTCTGATGAGAAGAGTAAAGAGGCAAAACTGTTCTTTGCTCAGATGCTGACTTTTGACTGTGGATTTCATACTGAAAGGCCTTTTGAGTTGAGGGCAGTATAAAATGAAAAAATGCCAAACTACTGCTAGAAATTTGTGTGCCCCTTAGTTGTTCCTCAAAGGGGTCTCTGTACAGTGAGCATGGATCAGACCTTACTATGGAGATATATGTACCATGTGCAAATATGCTTGTTAATATCTCTTGGTCTGGAAAGCTAAACTAAAAGGTTACATTTGATTGTCTGGAAAACCAAATCCTCTCCCCCCAGCACGTGTTACCGTAATTCTTGTTGCATTGTTCTCTGCAGGAATCCTGAGCTTAAAGCAAACCAAGACAATTGTTGCTCAGCAAGTCCCAGGTTAACAGTAAAAGCCACAAAGCTTAGTAAGAGAAAGAAAAAGCACAACTATCAATGCAAAGTCTGTGTTGTTTTCAAAGGACAGCACTTTGCTTTGTTCCAAGGCTTTTGTTCTATTCTCATCTGTGCTGTAGTGAAAAATGGTAGCCTCAAGAGGCAGCATTTGGTGTCACAAGAAATTACTAATACTTGTTAACAGTAAAGCCAGTGATGAATTTGCAGAAACCTTCCATACTTTTTCCAAAGGGGACTAGGCTGGGGCTAGATCTACCTTATAAATTGTTGCGGGGCTGCCTTGGCCCCTTTCCTGTTCATCTTAAAAAAGGTAGTCTGGGATTCATAATGCCAAGACATCTCTGCTGGTCAGATATATGAGACATCCTCAAGAATCTTTTCTTTAGACTGCTAGCTTTTCAAATGGAACAACATCCTCAGCCGCAACACATTCCCACTGTCCCACCTAAACCTGTTATGGTGTATGCTTGATTGAAGGTCTAGTCTGTTTTGTGGTGCTGGCATAATCCTACCAAGGAAGAATATGATTCTGGAAGACCAGTACTTGTGAGCTACCCAAAGTGTCTTAGAAATCCCTGAAATAGATTCCCTTTTCTTGTGCAATTGCAAAAGGCAATGTGGTAGATTTTGTGCTATGAATTAAAGTCAGTTCTGCTAGGATGGTCTAATGCCTGAAAATTCTTAAACAAATGTTAACAGGTACAGCTTTTTTGCATTCCATAAAAAAAAGCACATGCAACTTGCAAATACACTTATTTAAAGAACTGCTAACTACTTTTACACTGTGCTTCAGCTGAATACTTTTCCAACAGAGCAAAAAAGTGCAAAGAAAGAATACTTGTAAAAACCACCACAACCCCAGTTTTATCATGCACAGCTCCAAAATAAGCAGATCTTTCTCTGATAAATCACTTAGACTATTTGAATTTTGGCCATGAAAGTGAGTCTTCCTGGAAGAAATTACTTTTTCTTTGCAGTGTGAAGACAGAATTTCCTAGAACATGGGCAGGGCAAGAGCTAAATCCCTGATCAGTGTTATTAAGGACATTGTTATGAAATAGAATTCTTTGTAGTTCTCTGAAGGAGGGAATTTCTTGCCACAGACACTGTACTATTTCAACAGCTATTTTAATAAAAGCACATCCAAATGTATTTGTTTGGCCAGTTTTCCCTCCTCTTTTATGGAGCAGGAAGTTTCAGACTATATGGTTTTTGAAAAGCCTATGTGGAAATTGCACTAAAAAGACTCGCTTTGAAGTAATGGCATTCTTATATTTTAACTTACTGAAATAATGATTTGAAACACAAGGTTTGACTTCCATATGTTGATTCAACACAATGTTTTTCTTAAACATTTCTTCTACCATCACAAAAATTAGAACATCAGTAACATCAGAAAATACTAGCACTGTCCCCCAAAATACAAAATGTCTATGTGATCCCATTATCACTGGGGAAATGTTTCAGTGGAAAGTATTAGCCACTGCCAGAGTTCATAAAAAGATTCTTCCCATTGGCTTTAACTTTTTATTACTTGCCAGGAGAGGACATTTTTCTACATGACTTTTTCTTTTTTTCTTTTTTCCTTTTTTTTTTTTTTTTAAACTTGGAGTAGAAAACCGGAGGTTTTTTCCCAGTTATGTGCAGAGAAAATTCAAAATGGAAAAACATCCAAAGTCTGCTGAGGATCCAGAATTTAATGGGGAATGTTGACCTTTTGCATGTGGGATGAATGTATTACACTGAAATTTCAGATCAGTGCCAACTTCAGCACTGATTTTTTTCAGTTCAACTGGTGATTGGCCATGAGTTGCACCAAAGCTGCCAAATTCATTTCCCAAACAGGCCCAAGTGACTAGCCCTGATTCCATGCAACTGCAAGGATGTGAGAGGTACACACTGCCAATTCAATCATGCCTTCTCTCTAGAAACTTGCCTGGCATTAGGCACCTTATAACTATCAAATATTTATCATATTGTCAGACAATAGAGCAAGGGCTAATTGATGTTTTCTGTAGCAGAGCCAAACAATGTAGGCTATTTGATAAGTGGTGAGAGAGTTTCCTCAACACTTCAAGGAATGGAGCTTCTCAGCCCAATGTCTTCTTATTTATCAAAAGCCCCATTCATCTACACAAGGTTGTAAAGCAAGGAGAAGGTATTTGCTATGCATCCTACAGATTGGAAAGAGGGACACCGTGCTGCAGAGCTACCCATACTGACCAGGCAGTGCAGGGACAGCCAGGTCTGAGCACAGGCACCAAAGGTCTTTTAGCTGGCTTCTGTCACTGCAGCCACAACAGGAGAGGAAGGAACGGTGTTAGGATCCAAAATGTTTTGAGCTAAGATAGAAAGCCACCACAACCTTTAGAGAAAGGATGCTAGCAGCAGCTTTGGCTTAAGGCTGGAAGACTGTTTTCTGTGATTGCCATGGTGTGATGGTCCTTTCGGTCCAGGAAATCAGATCACACAGGAGGAAAAAAAAAAAAAACCAACAACAAAACCTCCATAAACAACAACAACAAAAAAAGGCAACAACAAAATCCCAACCAACTAAACAAGAAAACAAAAAGAAACACCATCTACATTAAATTAAGGTTCAGATTGTTCCTATTTTGACTCTGTTGATTCATCCACCCAGGCCCTTCCAACAAGATTTTTGCTGCACAAAGATCTTGGGGTATCTAAAGAAATAAGGGCTTGGGGTCTGGAAATGGTTAGTAAAAATTTTGTCTCTTTCACTTTCCTATGCATTTTCCAGATGGAAAATTCATGTTTCAGTGCCTCAGATGTTGTGGTGGTGACCTTGAGAGGTAAAGTTTTAAATAAGTAGCAAGATGGCAGCTGTTTGTGATAGCCACCTGGGTATATATTTGTATATCTGAAGATTATGGTAAATTACTTGGTTTTGATGCCTATGTTTGAAAGCTATTTAAGGTGTGGGTTGATTGTAATGTGGACCTTAAAGGGATAGAGTTTGTTCTATCCATGGGGATATAACTCCAGATCTGTGGCCAGCTATTCCTAGGGGCTTTGCAAAGCCAAAAAGAAATTAAAAATGCAGTTGAAGAGATGTCACTCTTGGTCAGTGCTATGTGAAGTTCAGTGAATAGTTGTGAGCACTATCACTTACCCTGGAAAAAATGCTCCTGCAGTCCTCTGACTCTTCCTTAATGTCAACTACTCTTTGGGATAGCTTGTGCCATTGGGCCAGACTTTTGAATGGAAGTGGTCTGTTTTTATTTTCACATTGACCTCCAAGGATAGTGTATATGGCTTTGTTTCCTTGCAGAACATTTCCCACAATGTTTAAAACTACCTTAAAAAAGGAGAACGGTTTTGTTTTGCCATGAAGATAGGTATAAATATCAAAAGCAGAAACAGATAAAACAATAAATATTCAAAACTTTGAATTATGCTTCATTTTGGAATACATTCTTCTAGTGTGTACAGATTCAAAGATGTGTGACTTTCTCTTGGTACTGAAAACCAGGAGGATTTTTGCAAGTCATCTGACCACATGGCATGGTATGTGTTATTCAAATCCTTGTCCACACGAAGCTGTTAGGAAAGGTCTCTTTCTCTCTCTGACAAAGACTGCAGATGTTTTAGAAAAACAAATTGCTGTAACTTCTGGGATGATTTCTGTTGCAGAGAAGTAGCAAGCTGACTGACAGCCAAGTGCATGATCATGGTCTTGACATACCTGCAGGTGTGTCCCACTTAGAGAAAAAGGCAGGAAAGTGTATGAGCTTCAAGTGTGTGCATTTGTTCATTCTGACTTTCTGTTGTGATGAGTCGGCGCTCTGTCAAGCAAAACTTGTAATCCTGGCACTGAAGTGCTATTTCAAAGCCTTTTCTTTGTTTGCACAGTGGAAGTTCCACCAAGTAAAATGTGCCATACCCCATACAGAGGGATCTTCTATGGAAAATACTTTTTTACTGTTGAGTGGCACAGCAACAGGACCCTTGATGTTCAAGCATGGCTTAAGCTCCAACCATTCTGTTGTAAAATACTTGGTTGTAAGACCAGGTCTTAGTACAAGAGTAAAATGCTGGCTTTATGGCTTTCCTGAACATGTATGTTTTGCTGATTTGGACTCAGAACAACTACCCGCATTTCTGGGTACTTTCACAAAATAGAATCTGTGGCAGCATGTACCAATACAGAGATACTACATAGTACAAGAGATGGTATGAGCTGGTATAAACTCTGTACGAACAGGTATATTCTTCTTCCAGACAGAGATAAAGACAAGGAATTAAGGAAATCTTCTTATGTTACCTTTTACATTATTCCATACCTCTTACATATAGTGAGAGGTGATTCCAGAGGGGAGGAGGGGGAGTGAAATCTGTGTTCTTACAGTATATCTGATAGAACCAATTTTGCATAATGAGAGGTGTTATTTAAAAATATACTTTCCACTCACCTCTGTATACATTTATTTCTTTATCGTAATTCTGTACACACAACAGAACTAAGTCAGTTCTGGCTGTCATTCCGCATGTTGTGTCCATGCTAAGCCAGTCACTGCTTTTGTTTTACACAGGAGCTGACAAGCAAGAAAAAGATGGGAATGCTGCTCACAACCTTTCCTGGTCAAGAACGTGTCTCCAGAGCTCCCAGAATTAACCTCCAAACTTTGTTTACCTAGGAAACCTGCTTCATTTTCCAAAATATGTGAATCAGAAGCACTAGGTGTCATGGTTTAGGAATGGTAGTCTGCAATTTGGTGTCACTCCCCCCAAGAACATAAAACCACATGCTCCATAAAGCCACATAAAACTTCCTTGCTTCCCCTCACCCCACCCCTTCCATCTGTGGGGGGTCAGAGAGGAGAATTGGAGGCACAAAAGGCAAAAATCACAGGCTCAGATAAGGACAATATACTGGCCACAGCAATGAGATAAGAAAACAAATTGTAATAATAACAATATTAACAATATAAAAAATGTGTGCCAAAAAAAGAGTGGAGAGCTTGACCCAATCACAGCCATGCCACCCAAGCCGCACCCTCCAGTTGTGACCGGCTTTATCCCACTGCTCTGTTCACTGCACTTGCTTCACTGGAAAAGGAACACCCAAAGCAAGAAACAGTTTCTTTCCCCTACCCCTGGCAATGACATAGGATGGTATTGAATAACATCCGTGTCTTCGCCACGCTCACACATCTTCAGGGTCTGCCCTATCACAGCTGATCTAGGCCAAGGACACTAAGTCCACAAGGTTTTGTTATACCCTTTGGGAGAAAATGTAAAAGTACATGTGAGGATTCCGATTGTATGTCAGCTTTAACAAGGAAGTATGCTTTCCTGTTAAAGCAGTAGGCAGGAATTAAAGATTATCTCTTGCAGTATATGGTCTCCGTTGCAAGTTTCCACACTAAGTTTTGGGACTTTAGCCCTATTCTACATCTGAAAATGCGGAAACCTTGACAGTAAAACCCAGCTCCCCAGTGAATATAGGTAAAGGTTTGGCAATGAATGCCTTGTGATAAGAGATGGGTTCATTTGCTGTTTCTGAGCCCCATTACAGAGGTTTCCAGTTTGCCTGGAAGCATCACTGCTGTCATTGTAGGCAGCGGTTGCAAAGGTGTTATATGAGAGGCCATGTTTTAGAGCCAGTTCTTTTGGAGTTTAGCAATATCATTAGACTGTGGGACTCATAATTGCATAACCTCTGACTTCTGATTTTCAGACTCTGCTGAGGAATTTAATCATCATTCAAAACCTTTGCCAGACAAGTATAAAAAGGGTTGTGCAATGAATCACACTTCTGCCTGCTCAGTATAGTTATTCTGTGTTCAAATATTGCACCTGAATCAGCAGTTCAAAACACTTGAGCTTTTCTGTTCCACTTGAAATTAACCCCAGGTTATTGGTGATCCACAGGACCTCTCCTGGCAAGGTACATACCAGTGGAAGAGGGAAAAAAAAAAGAAGGAACAAAAGGCTTTTAACTTGCTCTGCATATGATAATGATAGAGTGCCTTCAAAGAGCACTGGGGTTTTTGAAAATCACAGGAGTGCAAAAAGGTCACCCATAGATATTTGAATTATTAACACAGGTTTAACCATTAAAGAAAGATGTATTGATAGAATATCAATGTGATTAATTATTTAGTTACAGAAAGTACAGCATAGAAAACAAATTAAGTATTCCCCACAGTTGGTGAAAGATAAAGCTTGAATAAATGCATCATAAAAAGTCTGTTACCACAAGACTTAGTATTAACAGATGGTCTTATTGTATCACAGAAAATGTGTTTATGTTGATTGTATTTATTTTGGTTACAAGATGACCCTTCATCAGTTGATTGGTAGTGAGACACAGTGGAGAAAACCACAAAAAGCCAGCTTTGTGTTCAATGGGAAATGTGGCAGCTGTTTAGCTTGTGGTTTTCAGACAAATAGGTTTTCAAAAGAAATGTGTGCAGCTATTTGAAGAAGAAAATCCACCTCACAAAATATCTCCCACACGCTATTTTCTGTGTCTCCAGTAAGCACCTCCTGACTGCATTGCTAATGCAGATCCTGTGGCAAGATCAGTACATCTCTCTCCTAGTCTTCATTGGCAGGAAAAAAATATTGTGTTCTTGGAACCCGTAGCTCACCTTTTTTTTGGTCTACTAAATATTTTATTTTGTCAAATAAGATCTTGAACCATTGCATATTTACTTTGTAATACACTCATGGCTGAAATTCCTTCAAATTTTGATTCCCATGTATGATTACTGCACAGTTCTTCACTCATTGGTTAGTTATCCAAACAATTAAAGCCGATTTTTAACATTAAGTCCACAGAAGAAAAAAATAAGAACACTGTATTTTTTCTCTGTATATGATATTAGAAACATTGAATTAGTAAGCACAGTTTTGGGAAAATGTCCTAAAGCCTGCCTTCATTTTATTTATAGTTTGTGAACACTTTAAAGCTATGTGCCCAATAAGTCGGAGGACTTACCAGAGCAGGTTAGCCATTTGCTAGTGTTTTCCATGCCTAGAGAGAAACAGGATAAAGGCTGCCAATATATGTATACATGTTGTTCTGTTCCCTTAGTTGAGGCAAACCAAAAGACTAGTATGTCCTCTTCCCTAGGAACCTCTTTCCTAGCTGTAGCCTCGAGGGGACACTCCTGATGACTGGGAAGCAAAGGACTGTCCACAGCCATCAGGGAGCCAGAGTGGAGAGAGAGTCCAAAGTCAACTTGAGACAGCAAGTGATTGTAACATAATTGGGAGCCAGGAGAGTTTGGATACCTCTGAGTATAACCTCAGGATTGATCTGAACTGCAACACCAGTATTGAACTACACAGACCTTATTCATGATGACTGAGAGATGAAAAAACCCTCTCAATTATCTTCATATTACTGTACTTTTCAGGTGCCAGAAAATATATTTTCATTCTAGTGTAAAGGCATGAGATAATATTGAACACAGTCAATTGGAAAATCCAACTGGAAAGTTGATATGCATGTAGAGAAAAGAAAAAGAGGAAAATAAAGGAATAAAAACATTAAAAAGTATAACTACACATTTGTAACCAGGAATTGTACAAGCAATTCTCATTGTGCTGGAAATTAAACAGAAAGCTAAACAGTGATACATCAGATGACATCTAGTCTCTATAGCATCCAAAGCCTCTATAGTGTGAGATATTTTTGTGGCTCTGTTTGGTTTTTGTTTGTTGTGTGAAGATTTTCAGCTTGTCAGTCATGCATAGTATTTCACCAATGTATTAGTATTAAAGCACAGCAATCATTCTGGAATTCATACTGCAGTTTATGTTTTTGGCAATAGTAGTTGTCCAGCAAATACAGGATGGCAAACTCTGGGTTTCCCAGGAAAATCAGGCTCCAGGCTGGCTTGGAAGCAGATCTCCCATGCACCTCACTCAGGAGGTCACAGAAGGCATTGGGGTACAATTCGAACTGTAACCATATCACGAATCAAAAATCTGTCTTTAGCCCAGTGGGTCACAGGCAACCCTCAGCTGGGGTTACTCTGGTCCAGCAGGGCTCTCACAGACCTCATCCTGCTGGCTTGTCTTGGAGTGTAGTGACAGGGCAACAAAGGTAATATTTGTTCCACGGCCTTGGGGTGTGAAACACAGGGAGGCTGTGTAAGCAAGCTTGTAGTGTTTTGGAGGAGAGCTCTCTGTACCTTGGTCCATAACTTTAGGGGACTCAATGAATAATTTAGTTCTAATAGACTTTTGGGACTTCTCACATTTAAGTCTTCTGCCAGTTAATAATACTTAGTACGTGTATTACTCTTCACATCTGCAAAGCACTTTACAAACATTAACTAATTAAGCCGCACAACACTCTGGGGAGGTAAGTATAAGTAAGTTATTATTGTTAAGTAAGGAAGGCTCTTGGCAGTCCTCTTAGTGGAATTCTCAGGGGAGATCCTAATCCTCCATGCTGCAGCCCTTTCTGATACTGAATCCCTCTTGTGAGTTACACTGGCAGAGTGAATTCAGAAAGGAAGGCACAGTCCCCACTCCTTGCACTTCCATAAGGAAATTTTATATAATCTGCAACTGCTTACTTCCTTCCTTCACTAACAGCTTTAGGAATTGCATAAGTCATCAGCGACTCTTCTTCTGGGTCTCCTTCCTTCCATAGAACCCAGCATCTTGAAAAATTGCAGTGATCACAAAGGTAATGTTGATTTTCTTGGAGAAGTCAGAAAACTCTGGGAAAAAAAGGCAAACATACAACACTTTTAAGAACACAGTATGGAAAAATCACATGAATTTTCTAGTTGAGCAATGTCAGTAAAACCAACATCAACCAATGCTGTTTTTTCCACCTTCCAGAAGAACTTTTCCACAAAAACTGCACCAGTTTTCTTGACTTACACAGAAGTTTCTGACAACGTCTCATGCAGGTGTGCTGTGCATAGAGGTCTGAAAACACAGTCAGCTGTGACCAGCTGAGACTTTGGTAAGTGCATGTCACAAGCAAGAAATCTTGCTCCCCACAACACGTAAATGAATTTCTGATAGGGAAACACTATGGCTTTGATGAAAACTAATGATTCCATAATAAAAACACATGACCAGAAATCAAACCACTGCTCAGCAGAGCTCCTTGTGAGGACTTAGAATTTAGCATTTATAGTACTGTTATATTTAGCATATAACAGTGCTGCTAATATACCACATTGAAGAGACACTTTGAAGATCTGACAGGGGGACTGAGAGAAAACAGAATGGGAGCTGCTCTGTCAGTCACTTTCTTTTCTATGGGAACCAGCTGGCTGTTATTATCATTTATTATTTCCCATTAAAACAAAAACCCCCAAAACCTAAAGACCTCCACGGTCAGAAAAAAAAGCAAAAATTGCCTTTGGGGACTTTGAAAACTTTCTGTGGTTTGATACATATTTAAGTTGATGGTTTTTAATAAATCTCTTCACTTCCTCCTCCAGCCACCACAGCTGCCATATTAAAGTGATCAAGCTGACCACAGATTTACTAAACAGAAATATACAGTTCACTTAGTCTTTAAACCACATAAATACCAAAGAGGGATTTCTCCAGTTTCCAGCATTCATCTTGAAACTACTGCTTAATGTTGAATCATTAGACCTCAGGCTTTCTTTCACACAACCCATAAGCAGGCACTTAGGATCCCAGTCATCTTCCACTAGAAGTGAAATGAGTATGCCCTGTGCAGTAGAACACCAAGGGCAAGTTTCTAGGAATGCTGAAGAACCATGAAAGAGTTAGATAATTAGAAAAAGGTGCAACATGCTTGAAATTAATCTGACCTTTTGGAAATTCTTGTTTTCCAAGGGCTGTGTGTGTCTACTGAACTATGTGTTTTCAAGGGAACAAGCCTCCATGCCCTTCACTGGGGCATATATTGACTTCTGTGCTTTAACTGTGCATGTAATGTTGTCTTTGCTATTGTTTGAGAGGGACACACATGTGTACTTTTGCATATGTGCGTTTTGCATATGTGCATATATGCGTTTATTTGCCTAGGTGTTCTCTGCAGGGTGGGGAGAAATCAAAGATAAACACTCTTTGAGAAAGACTTTTGAAGTTCTCTAGTTGTTAAAAAAACCCCATCTAGTTCTCTAGTTGTTAAAAAAAAATACAATTTAAAGACACATTTGACTGCCACTCACAGTAAGCAACCAGGGAGCAGAGCAGTAGCATAGCTGTCAACAGAGACAATGCTGCACTTTACTCCAGACATTTTGTGCATGAAGCAAGCTCCTCACAAAGACCAGTCCACTCCATGCTACCCTTTGGCAGGTCCTCCATTCATCATGACCCCCTATGTAATACATGACAGGACTAAGCAAACAACTGGCATATGGTAACCACTGCTTATTGTGCTTATCTCTAATGGCTTGCCAAGACCTTTCACTCCTCTCATCTGCTCATTACATCCATCTGCTATCTATTGTCTTATGACTCAAATTAGGCCTTGAATAGATGTGTGTGGAAAGATGGAAATAAATTTATTGTATAGTTGTACAATCTCTAGAACAGCTGGACAATATCCATGGGCAATACTGCAGGACAGCCAAATGATAATAATCAGTATGGCAGAGAATTGGAGAAACAAACTGAGAAAAGAAGTGATAGGTCTTTTTGTTTTAGCCGAGGCCCTGAAAGCATTGGAAGCATACGTCTCATGGGAAGGAGGGACAGTTAGCCATCATGCCAAGATTAACCACACACATTAACACAGGTAGCTCAGACAATGACAGGTTTTGAGGCTCCTCCAACGTATGTCAGGATGCTGTTGTTTTGATGATTGTGGGAGCAACATAGGAGAAAGCCTTTTTCCATGCACTGTGAAGGATCAGATGCTCCCAGGTATTGCTGTGTGCCCCAAGGACCTGAGAGCATCTTGAACTGCCTTTATAAGCACATGTGGCTCACCAAGATTTGTCAAAGATATGCACACCAGTCAATAGAAGTTTGCCACTCATCTGTCTTAGTGGAGTTTGAAAATTCAATACCTGCTTGCAAGGTAGTTTTGCAAACATTGCAGTCAACCTGTTCAGAAAGTGAAGTTTAAAACTGCCTACTTTCTTTTTTTTTTTTGCCTACCAAATTTGTGTTCCTTTTGCTTGGATTTTTTGCTGGTTTTTCTTAAGTTCTGTACCAAACAGTGTAAGGGCAGCACTCTGCCCTCATTTTCCTGGACTTAAGGAAAATCAAAAAAGGACAGCTGCAGAAGTCTTTTTGCATTAGGAAAAAAAAGGTCTTATTCCTGCCAAAATATCTCTTCACCAGTATGGTTCATTATGCAATCTTTTATCAGCATTTTCACTGTTGTACCCTAGGTATAATTAAGTACAGGTTCATACCTACTCCAGCTATTCTTCATTTACACACTATTCTTGAACATCTGAAGTTTTTGTGTTGTTTGACTACCTACAAAGTCATCCTTCTTTACTCCTTGTTCTGATAAAGTAAAACAATTCTCTCCTTCCTCCTCCCACAGTTCAGAAAGCTTTAAACAATTAAGAATTTTGGTCTGTAAGTTAAATTATATTCTTACATGATTGTGTATGATTTCTGTAAGCCTCACATATACATAGATGCGGGTAAAACTTGCCCCAGGAACATCGTTTGCCATGTGCCAGCATAAGGGAAAATGAATTGGTATTGTAAAACAAATATATATCAAGTAACACAGAGTGGGAGTATGTCATGGCATACACCAATGATTTTTGTGATTCAATGTTTACATTGAGAGGATGGTGATAATCTGCCCAACTAATTTTTTTTTCTGAAAACCACTCTTTGGGCAAGACTTAAATATTTATGTGTGATCAGTGGGAACATTTGGTTTATCTTGGGAAGTGTGCTTCTGTTAGGACCTGTAACTTGTAACCAGGCAAGTAGGGAAGGCACAGTTCAAGCATATGTTTAAATTCAAAGGATTCTCAAAACTGGCTATTTTATTCACACTCAGAAGCCATCATCTTTTAATATCTTCTTTACATAAAGCTAGAGTTTTAGACTTATGTTTTGAGAGAAATGGGTGTTTTTCCATTATGAACATGATGGTGACAGAGAGAAAATAATGGGGTGAGGTGAACCCTGCAAGGCAGTCAACTAACCATGAGTGGGAGATTTGAAGGTCCCACAAAGCACCCATGCTTGAAGTGTGGGACTTGATTCCTCTTCCAGGCCAAATTCACAGGAAAAACAAAGTTTTTACAATGTTGCCTACAAAGCCTCAGCTGAAGTTCCAGTACATGATGTTTGTGCCAACATGGTGCCCTTTGATCTCTCTGTTGTTACAGACCTGAGCTGTCAGTTAGGTGTGATGATAATGACTTTCTTCCAGATCACTGCACTTACTTTGCAGATTTAAGTTATTCAAATATTTCTTTTCTCTGCGGAGAAAAGACAATATTTTAGCATGGGAGCATTAAACAAGCAGAAGCCCATGTTTTGACTACACCAGGTTAATTCTTGCAAATTCTCCAGTGGCTTCTTTTGGACTTGCTTTGGAGAGTTGAGTCCTGGGAACCACATCCTTCTCCTCAAACTCAGAGGTCCTGAGCCTGCTGTGTCAGGCACCTGTTGTTTCTGTCATCCTTATATATAATGTGCTAAATATCAAGACAATGGTGATGGGGAGAATAGCCTTTCAATGTATGAGAATTATTGTATTTGAGTGTTACAGTAGCTGTTACTTTAAACTAAGTAGCACAAAGCATGGTGTGATAGGAAGAACACAGGCATTTAAGTGCCCTCAATGAGTAGGGCACACTATTGACCAATTCAATTTCTGCTCAGTCTTAAGCTAGCCTAGCTCTGGGACATTTTTAAAGCCCAAGTTGTTTATAGGATTATTATTAGAGATTTCTCACTTTCTGAAGCCAAGGAAGGAAAATAGTGACTGAGCTAAACATTGCCAGGATGCCATGCCAGATGTGGTGTTTCGGTTTGTGATTTACAATTCAGATGCAGGCATCCACTTCTGGTAGAAATAGCATTGCTGGTGTGGTTGACACCGTGTTTCTAAAGGTGGTTATTAAACAGAAACTGGAAACAAGAAGGTTGTGGTTTGTTAAAAGTTCAAAGAAAGGTGGTAGTGGGAGGGGTCCCTTGGGGAATTTTTCTCTCCCTCCCAACACAAAGGTTTTGGGAGTTGAAGTGCCAGGACTGAGAACAAAGTAGTGGTTGATGACTCTAGATTCCAATTTATTGGTGGGGCAGAGGTGAGAAACAGACTCCCAGAAACTGGGAGGGGGAGAACCTTTTTTCTATGTACTGGTGGCACTTTGTTTTGGGCAGCTGCAGGACTGCAAGCCACTGTTTACTGGCCTGGTGAGAGCTCCATCTGACTCTGCTCTTTGCCTTCCCCTCTCCATCTCTGGGCACCCTGAGCTTCAGAGAGAGAGACAGAGAGACAGAAAGAGAGAAAGAGGAGGGTCATAGCTGCTTTGGGGCACACTGAAGACCTTTTTTTTTTTCTGGGGACCGACTTTGACTGCAAGGAGATTTCTGGGAACTACTATCATCCCTCAACTTCCCAAGTTTTCTCCTTTGAACAAAGGACAAGTAGAGAGTCCTCTTCCCCACAGAAAAGGTTCCATCCCTCCTGCACATGAGTCATACTGCCTCTTGTCTCTGCCTCGCTGGGAAGACTGCGAACTCACGATGCAGCCAGCCGGGGTGTGACACTGCCACCTGCTGTCCACAAATATAATTGCACAGGGAGGGAATTACAGGTTTTTCTTCGGAGTTGTTTTGGGTTTTCTTTGGTGCTGAGGGAGTAAATCAGAAATCAAAGACTTTCTGAGTTGGAAGGAACCCACAAGGATCATCAACTCCAACACTTAAGTCANTGAACAAAGGACAAGTAGAGAGTCCTCTTCCCCACAGAAAAGGTTCCATCCCTCCTGCACATGAGTCATACTGCCTCTTGTCTCTGCCTCGCTGGGAAGACTGCGAACTCACGATGCAGCCAGCCGGGGTGTGACACTGCCACCTGCTGTCCACAAATATAATTGCACAGGGAGGGAATTACAGGTTTTTCTTCGGAGTTGTTTTGGGTTTTCTTTGGTGCTGAGGGAGTAAATCAGAAATCAAAGACTTTCTGAGTTGGAAGGAACCCACAAGGATCATCAACTCCAACACTTAAGTCAATGCCTCATTCAGGGGGTGGAACCCATGACCTTGGCATTATTACAACCAAGTTTTAACCAGCTGAGCTAGTTTCCTCTGTTCTGTTCATAGTTATATCTATATCTAAATCTACAGTAGTTAAGAACAGTTATCCTTATATACACTTTTTATAATTAAAGTTTTTTTTTTAAAATTTAATAAGGAGTGAAGTGGTTTTAGAGGAGGAGTCCCCTCTTCTAGTTTTGGTAAACACCTTGGTTTTCCTTGGACTAGGACATGGTTGAGCTCCTGAGGACTGAAAAATATGTCCGCCTGTGTGTGATATGAGGCATTCTCCAGTTCCCCTGAGGAGAAAGCTCTTAGTATATTTCAGCTCCTGTGATGACAGTGATGTTATGCTTCAGGCTTCTTACTGCACTCTAAATAGCATTATATTAAAGAAGTGTCTTTGGGTAGGAATAAAAAAGAGGAGAAAATGCATTTGATTAGAAACAACTACTATTCATTGTAAAATGACATATGATTGCAAGAAGTATAACTACAGTCAGTGCTGTTTTCACCTGTTATTGTTTATATATTAGTTCATTCAATTTTCAACTTTTTGTTCTGTATAATAATGGAGGTTTAAGCCTGTTCTAGCCTTGTATTTATACACCAGTTGCATGTCAGGTCTTCCAGTGCCATGAGTCAAGTAAACAGACCAGAAGTGATAACAAAGAACACTGCCTGAGAGCAGTCAAAACTCTCAGCAGAGAAAACTTGTAAGCTGATGGAGATTTATACAGTTAATTTTTAGCATATTGGTTATTTATAGATACACTGAAGTGGGGTAGGAGTTCTTTGGATCAGGCTGTTTATCTGTGCTGAAAGGCAACACTGGAATGTTAAAAATCATCTTGGGTAGTGCCAAAAATATTTAACTGTATTATTTAACTCCTTATTTAATTCACTGCAATTTGGATCACTTACTATGACACTAGATAACACCCTGCACAAACTATTAACTCTGATAAAAACACCAGTTGTATGCTGCTCAAAGAATGAAGTAGATGCTTTGAAATATTTTTCCATGTCTGAATTCCAGCTATACAGTATAGTTAGCAGTGAACCTGAAATAACAGAACTACAAAGGGAAAAACATTGCTATGGCAACAAACTATTTCTATTTTAAAAGAGCTTAGTGCAAGAAAAGAAGCAACAGCATGATTTAAACAGAAACAGAATTTGCTGGATAAGAAATGCAATCATTAATTTCAAACTAAATCATTATTTAGCCCTGTTTATGATGGCGTATCTACCTGTAACTCTCTTTTCTCTGGTATTTTCTGAACTTACAGAAACATAGAACAACATTTTGTGGCTTTAGAACCTGAGACAGGAGTTAACAGAGTCAATCTCGGGAGACATTAGAGTCCTTTAACAAAGCTAGGTACAGAATATGCATGATTAAGGACATAATGTCAAGATTACTTACAGTCAGTGTTAGGCATCACTCTGAGGAGACCAAATCAGGAGTTCTTATTGCCAGAAACTATCTCCACATTCAGTGAAGTACAGTGCAATAGTACTCCCACAGCATGACTATGCCTTTGGACCAATTGCCAAGAGCATATTTTATGAGGCATGGCCTCTCCTCTGATTTCTGGGGGCACAACAGGACTGTTTTCTTAGTCCGCTATCTCAGTTAGAAGATGAACCAAGATCAAAGGCTTTAAGTCCAGTGGCTGATAA
Organism: Sakesphorus luctuosus; assembly: GCA_013396695.1. NCBI lineage: Eukaryota > Metazoa > Chordata > Aves > Passeriformes > Thamnophilidae > Sakesphorus > Sakesphorus luctuosus. The sequence goes on along the minus strand of VWZD01012034.1, from coordinate 62,364 downwards.
GAGCTATAAATCTGTATTCCATTGCAAATTAATGCCATTCATTTACCATCCTTCAAGCTGCAAAGATGGTTTCTCTGACTTCTGGTTAATTGCCAGGAAAAGTGACTGGTTCTGTTACAGCCCAGGTGCAAGATAAAGCTTTGCTCAAAGGACAAAATTCAGGATCTTCCTCTGATAACCAAAAACTTTCTAGTAGCTCTTGTAACAGAAAAAGATTAATATGATTCATTTGCTCTCCCAAAGCCTTTTTACAGGCAGATGGCATGGCTGTTGGGTTTTGTTGCTGTTTTTGTTGCTTTATTTTGTTTATAGCTTTTGTTTTTCAAAGGATAGACTGCTTTCTAATAAAAATACAGGAATAAAAGTATTCTGTACTTCTATGTAATGCTTTTTCTTCTTCATCATTACCTCACTCACTTTTTGGGGAGTGACTCTTTGGGTGTTAAAAGCCAGCTGCCAAAATTCTGGAGAATGAGAGAAATGAGCAGCCTTTCAAGAATGCTTCTATTTTGATAATACTCAGGGAAGTGGAAACATTTACACAGGTGTCATGATTTAGGAACGGTACAGCCCAATTTAACACTGCCACTGAGACTCTCCAAACCACGATGCCGCCCAGTCACTGGCCCACCCTGTCCCCTCCTATGGCAGGATGGAGAGGAGAATTGGAAGCAAAAAAGGTGAAGATCATGGGTTGAGATAAGAACAATTTACTGAAAACAGCAATGAGATAAGAAAATGAACCGTAGCAGCAGCAATATTCATAACAGAAGTGTAGAAAAGAGAGAGTGATACACATATAAAAATGCTCACCAAAGAGCTCAATCTGACTGCAGCCACACCACTTCAACCACTGAGAATGGATGCCACCTGACTGTTACCTCCAGCTCAGAACTCGTGGCACACTTACTCAACCAGAAGGAACTCTTTCTTATTGGAAGAGACTTCCTTCCTCCACCCACCCCCAGTAATGACATGAGACAACATAGAATAACCTCTGGGTTCTGGCCTTGCCCTGTCCTGGCTGCTGCAAAATTTAACCCTATCTTGGCTAGAGCCAGGACAACAGGTAATTAAATCAATTAGGACATTTTTTTCTGGGAACTGGCCTTACAGAATTTCAATGTGTCTGCTTGGCTCCTCTTTACTAAACTACACCTTTAAAAAGATCAGAGATAAAAGTCAATTGAACTATTTCTCTAGAAAAAGAAGACATTATCTGCTTGTCAAAGAAATAAGATCAAACCTGCTTTTCCAAAATGCAGTCCCAAAATTCCATGCAGAACTCCACCTCAGCCTAATTTATCTGAGCCTTGGCTGTGCTGAGACCTCTTGAAAGGCAGAAAAGTTTAAAAAGTGCAGAAAGTTAGAAAGCCATGGAGATCCCAGATGTGTGCCTTAACAGTGGCTATGAAATGTCACCAGCCTTGTTCAGAAGCACAAGCTGTAAAGAACTCCAGTGCTCAGTGATTTCATGGGCCCTCAGGAACAAGCCTTTAGGGTGCGTGGAGGTATATACTGATTTCTCAACAAGAGACATGGTATTCTCTGTGGGATGCAATGATGCTGCCTGCACTGCATAAAAGGATGGAGTCTGCTGCCACTAGCCCTAGAAAAGGCAAGGGAAATTGCACTTGTGACATATATTGGTGACTCCCATCTTGTATGCACTGTCTTTTAGTGTTCAAAGGTCTGAAAACATTTAGAAAGGAATGGATGTCATCTTTTCAGCTATGCTCAGCTACTTCAGAGGCTTCTGCTTTGCCATTAAGGCAAGTAGTTTACTTTTCTATCCAGGCTGGTCTAGGATGTGCAGCATTCTGCACAGTCCTGTGAACTTAGAAGCACATCAGATGATTCAATGGCAGTTATTTTTGCTCCCCGTGCCACAAGAAAAAAAAAAGGCAACTGATAGCTTAATTGGCCAATCAGTTTTGGATAAGCCCTACAGTAAATAAATGGCAATTTGCTTATTTTCTGTTTCCACAAAATACAGGTTGGTTTGACTTCAGGTAAAAAATTGCTTTTTCTATGATATTTGGTTACAGTCTTTCAATTGAGTGTAATAAAGGGAGAGCAGAATGCTGAAAAATGCTGAAATCCTATGATTTCCTAATGTTAAACTTGGACATGTTTAATACTTATTAAAAGATTAAATGACTTTTGAAATCATATTGAGTGATTCAAAGTTGCAGAATAAGATTTAGTCTGTGGCTGTTCCACCTCTGCAGAATAAATTGATCCCTGAGTTTAATGTGGTCTTTTAAAATGTATATTTATTGAACTTCTTTGGTAAAACTATTTTCATTATCTCTGTTCAACTGTTTTGGGTTTGGGTTTAGGGTTTTTCTTTTGTTTTGGTTTGTCTTTTGTTTTTGGTTTTTTTGTTTGTTTGGTTGGTTTTTTTTGTAAGAATGTCTTGCATTCTACTTGCAGTAATTTTGTTTACCTCACAGGTAGACACTCCTAGAAGAAATAATTATATTTACTGTGTGACTCCTGTGACAGACTTTCTTGAGTAAATATATTATTTTGAAACAAGATTTTTATCCAGACCATTTGATTTATACAATATCATCAATTTTTAAAGGTTGAAGAGACTAGTCATTTCCTCATGAGACCTTCTCTAACTATTGAAAAATTTCATTCAGTCGTTCCTTCATGAAGCCCAGTGACTAATAGGTAGAAGTAGAAAAAACCCTTTAAGCAGAACCCTAATCTTGATAAAAAGAAATCTTGCTGTGAGGTTATCTACATCATCTACAACATCTTCTAAAATTCCAAGTATACAGGTTTCAGCCAGTACTAACCTACATTTTTAATCATTGTATGTAAATCCTTAATTTATCTTTATCTGATGGACTTGTTTTCCTACACCATTTGCTGTGTCTTTCTGTAATATTTTCCTGTTATTTATAATTTTTCCAAACTCTGAAAACATTTATCTGTAACATCTTCGTTCTCCACAAATCTCTATGAATGGATCCGTTCCAGACTACACTAGTAGGATGAAAATTCCTTATAAAGTCCTGTAATAGAAAACCTCAGGTTTATGGTGAACAATGATTCATTCATTAAGAGATGTTGCACTGATGCACTGTGTTTACATTGTGTTTTGAGGAATGTCTGGCCTCACAGGAAGTATCAGGCAGCCTTTACAAGTGAGACATGTTCCAAGTTTATTGGAATTATCCCTTTTCTCCTGTTTTCTACCTAACTATGTTGGATTATAATTCCATCTTCAAGGACTTTGTAGTAGTTTTAGTTAGGCCTCAAATTAGCAGGCTCAAGAAGTCTGCGTAGATTGGGAGAGACAGGTATTGCCTAAGTAACCAGGGAGATATTTCATACCAGATGACACAAACCTAAGATAAGAGTGCAGGAGTGGGAGGTGTTTGCCCAGTTCCATCATGGCTGGAGTACAGGCAGGACATGCTCCAGTTGTTCTGCTGTGCTGGGCTCTGCTCCTGCTGCCTCTACATTGTATTTTGTTTTAGTTTCAGGGAAGTAGAAACATTTGGTTTTTATACGTTCTTGCTGGGTGTCTTTTGGGGTGCTTATAGATCTAGAGTAATAGAATCTGTTTTCAGTGCGAGGTAGCAAATTGTTGTTATATCTAACTTGTGTAAAGTGTGTGTGTTATACTGCAGTATTACTTTTTTCTGTATAAATATATATAGTTAGTTTAAGCACAAACCTAGTTAGAAGGGTTTTTTTACCTTTCTCCCTTTTCTCAACTTAAGAGAAACTTTCTCTCTGTATTAGGGGGTTAGCATTTTGCCAGCTCAACTCAAGACAGACTTGAAGACTGTAAAATATTGAGTCTGTTTTAACATTTCTGCCTTCATGAAAGGAAGTCAGCAAAAAAAAAAAAGTATTTAAAAGAAATACCAGTCTGACTTCATTTAAGGGATTTGGTACTGGTGTCAATGGTGTTAGGCAGAGATTAGCAGGGTCCAGTATATTAACTCTACTCTGGATTTTCTGGCAAGGTTAAAAAATGATTACATTTCTGTAGGATATATATCAGTATACTTGCATTTCAGAAAGATATGGACTTGAAAAGCATAGAGAAACTTGTTGCCTAAAAAGTCTGTGGAGACAGAAGACTCCAATCCAATTTTAGTGGGAGATAAGACATCAGTGGCTTTAATGAGCACTCAGGCTCATCCAGGAATACATATCAACACGTGCCCTGAACACTGGTTTTCCATGGGTTTTATAATATTGTCCACCTAATCCCCATTTTACACATCCCTTGGTCCAACCCTGTTCCACTTCTGGCACCCCTTGTCAGAAACTGAGTCTGGGGGAGTTGAAACCCTTTGTTCATCATCTTCATCTTTGTCAGCACATGTAGGGCTTGGAGGTTTTCCAGTGTTCTTAGACCCTGAGGTCATTGGCCTATGTTTATGTCTTGCGCTTCAGCCCTTCTGATACTGTTCAGTTTTCTACCTTGAAAAGAAGCCTAAATAGCCTAATGGAGTTCAACACATCAGTATGGGGCAGGGGTTGGCATGTGTGAACATTGAACTTAATACTAACACATTAAAGTCTGCATTTTCACTACAATTAATTCTAAAATCTATAAAAATTAGAAAATCAGAAAAAATCAAAAACCCTTTGAGGCATCAAACCCTAGGGGAAAAGCAATTGACAGGAAAACTTTCCCATTTCAGATGGTTTCAAGTTGAAATATATCACAATGCATTTGTGTTGCTCTCACTGATAACCATTTTTGTTGCCCTTCTCATGGCAGAGAAGACTTTTGAAGACAAGCTCTGTTTGAGAGGAACATTCTTGAGCTGAGAGGAATGGATTATACCAATGTTGAATAGTGCAGACAGAAACATTTAAAGCAATAAGTGAATTTATGAACTATAAAGGAAAATGGACAGTGAGAAATACTATCATGTTGACATCCCTGAAATTAAAGGTGAAATTTTCTTATTTAATCCATTACCTAAGAATCTAAATAGAGTATCTAGTTTGCATGAAGGCTCTCTTTCTACCATTCTGCCTTAGAAGTGAAAAAAAATAGAATATTTTCATAAGCTAAGTACGGAAGATGCGCAAGATTATGAGTGGAACAGGACTCTTGTACTGTTTCTTCTGGTGTTTGTCTCAAAATTCATGTTCTATTTTCCAAGCTAATAGATGTACAAACCAATAGATAGCCATCTCTGTTTCTGACTGGGAATGAGAGTAATGAACAGCAAATCCTTTTTTATCTGGGATGCGGGTTTCATCTGTTTACCATCTCATTCTGCAAAGCAAATTCCAAGTAGTTGAATGTTGGGAATGCAGCCTCAAAACCACATGGGTCAGACCTTCTTCAAAACAGTGAAGAGCCTTGCATAGGAAACATAGAGCATGGAAGGCTGATAGTAGTTAATGAAGGGACGACAGACAAAGTAGGAAGAAATTTGATCAGAGTGAATATAGCACCTTCCATTGAAAACTCACATGCATGTTTCTAGCTCTATACCAAGACTTCCATTCTTTGTGAAGGGTCTGATAAATAACATGCTCAAGACACCTAATAAGGTACACTGTGTTGTCTAGGATGAAATGGAGGGAAATATTCCTCTGCAGTTTCAACCTTCAGCATCCCATAGCACTCACTGAACACTCAAATATTAGCAGAGATCACTCGGCCTGACAGCTGTAGTCAAGGGAAATCAGGGAAAATTTCCTCCTACCCTACAGGCAAGGACCCATACATATTACTACAGAGTGTCAATATGCCTGAGGATGCCTTTCACCGCACTCATCACATTGTGAACCACTTCAGGGTTATTATAATGTTCAGCAAAAATCCCAGACTCCTACTGGCTTATTGACCTATACTTAGATCAGAGGATTGCAACTGATTAAATAGAAATGCAAAATATCTCCAGGTCTAGTAAAATATGGTTGGAAAATTGTCCTTGAAAAATACACATCAGGATTTTTTTGGATTCAAAGATATTTTGATTGTTTGGTGAGTCAAAATATCTGTGGTATGTGTACAGTCTTTCTGGAAGTTCATCTGCCACGATCTGTTTGAAAAAATTTTGTTGGCGTAATTATATAATTTACATTTTTCTGTTTCCAGTATCTTCCCATTATCTCAAATTGCTTAGCTGAAATTCAGCAAAATAACCTATTTAACCAGTACAATACTCATCATTTCATTATCTGGTCCATCATTCCTTATGAAAGTTGACTTTCCTGGAAAAGTAGTATCTGTGATAGCATCTCTGGACTTCGTTCTTTGTCTCAGACATCTGTCTTTGTCCTCTTTAGAGCAGATGATTAGAATTGCTTCCACTTCTACTATCTCTTAAGTGCTGGATGACCCTCAGTTCTGATGTGACATGGTAACCTGTTCCTCCCTTCAGGCAGCTGCAACCAAGGGTAATATAGTTGTCCAAACAGCTGTCTTAAAATAGATACTCAATTTTAAAGCAGTGAGGAAAAAATGTTGCAGAAAGTTTTTGAAATTGCAAAAGGTCTGTCTTAATTAAGGGGTCAGTTTGTTGAGTGTTTGATTGGAAGATAAATTTTCAAGTGTTCTTCCAAGTCTGGGGTCATCTTTACTGCACTGTTAGCCTCCCTTTTCTCCTTACAGCACTTTATTTAAGCCTAAGTGAAATTCCTGTCTCCTTTACATTCTTGGACCTATACCTAAACTTGTTGAGCTCAGCAGAAAGTTGTAATAAAAGTATCAAATAGAACAGCTCTTGTACTGTGTTTGAGTTATCTGCTAGGGAGTATATGTCTGGTTTCAATTCTCACTCTTCCTGGTCACATGCCCTGACAATCCAGTTACTGAATTAAATCACTCTATGAATAATATTGTGGGGTGATGAGCTGATAAAGCCTGATGAGTTGAGGGAGATGCCTCAGCCCCCTGCAGAGATGCTCCAACCAGAGGACAAAGGCTTTATAAGATTAACAAAGGATGGAGAGTTAAGACATAGCATGGCCTTTTTATGCGATATCTTCAAGGGCCCACCTCACCTCAGGGCATCTGCATCACCCCCCCCAATAGATTGACCATTGGTCACACAAACATCTGGAGAAGAAAAAAAGATATAAAAGAAGTGAAGTTTAACTGCAACTAAGGGAGAAAACCTTTCCACCTCTGGGAGGGCAACCTGAGACCTACCCTATCTCCCCCATTCCATCAATATTGCAGGGGTAAACCACAGAATTCTTACTTTATTTTTTCTTATACCTTATTAGTTGTAATTTGCTATAGCTCACTGGGTGTATGAGGGTTAATGATACATTTTTTCCTGTTGCTTTCCTTTGGGGTTATTGTGTTTACTGGTGGTGTTGAACTGTTGTGTTTCTGTTTANCATAAGGATTTGATTGTCTGGAAGCGCTTACGGCTAATAACTTTTAATTAATACAGTTAAGACTAGAAATCTTTGTATTTCTAGTCTCCCTCCTCCCTTTCACGTGACACATATGCATGGATAAAGCAGCTCCATAACCAATCCAACTTAGAATATTCCTAAATTACTTCAGGCAAGTCCAAATCTGTCACATAAGTGATTTCCATCTCTGACATATTGTATTGGTTTGAGCTAAAAAACTGCCAACTCCCTCAAGTACAGAGAGAAAAGCCTCTTTCTGCCCACCAAGGAAAGGAAGAAGGAGAGGGGAAAAAACCCCTTCAAACTACGTTTATGCTAAAACTACATATATTTTACAGAAAAGAAAGTGAGATTTAGAAAGAAGTACAGATACACACTTACACAAGTTAAAAAACAGCAAGGCACAACCTTTCATCTTCTAGTGAACTACAAATCATTCCATTTTAACCCCAAATCACTTCTAAAGACTTAATCTCTAAGAGATTTCTCTTTTCTAAAGAGAAAGACAGACTCAGGAACAAACGTTTTACTTCCCTAGTGTTGTATGGTGATGAGCCAATGCTGTGGGCCTGGGCCTCCCCCACTTCTCTCAGCACAGCACAGCACACTGTTTCAGGAACCACAGCCATGAAGTAACTGCCCCAAGCCACTCCTACACTGGTTCTTATCCTCTTCGGAAAGGATGTCGTAATATGGTATAGAACACAATACTACTGGCTAGAAGCTGTCAGCTGCTATCCCAGCCTGACTCCAGTCAGCTGACAGCTCCAGGCCCACTTCTAGATTTAAAGCCTAAATTTAGGCCCACTTAGGTAAACCTATGACACATATTTTGTGTATTTTGTATATGTGTAAGATGATACATATTATATGGAATTCCTTTGAATTGCTCACTGATTGAAGGTATCTGTCATAAGAAAATGCACATATATACACATGTGCTCAGAGCCTACCTCAGAGCCTCTTGGGATAAGTCTGCTACAGGGAATAAAGAAAATCCAGCATGATACCATGTGTGGTATCTTGTGTTATGAATCTCTCACTCACCAAAAATGTGGTATCACAGACCTTTGTAAGGAGTAAAGTGTATTAGGAGTCACAATCAGGAGATTGGTTCTCAAACTGCTTGTTAAACTACCTTTTACAAAAAACCCTCACAACATGTTGTGCCCAAGAAGACAGAAAAGTAGATCCTAGAGAAATTCAAATCAATAAAAAAATTCTCATATACATTGAGGAGGCCAGGATTTCACAGATGAATTTCTAATTTGTCAGAGAACATTAGTGCTACTAAGTCGTTTCTGTGTGTATCTGTTTTTTCTGTTTGTACCCTAAGATGTTCACAGCATTTTGATATAAATTTAGCTGTTACAAAATCTGAGTGGATTAGAAATTGAAAGAGCATTTACTGGAATAGTACTCTAAATACTTCACGCTCCAAGTGAAAATTTTTCATTGAAGGGTTTTTGGAAATCATAATGTTAACTTTATAAATTTTTTACTGTTACCATATGAGACATTAGATTATTATATTAATTATTGGCTAAGACCAACTCTTTAAATGTGTGTATGTGTGTAGGGGAAGGGACAGGTCAAGTTTCACAAAGGCGAGATGGTGCCCTGTTCCATACCTCAACCCTTCTGAGCCTCCTTGAGCAGCCCTGGAGCTGCTGTCAGTCACTGGCACACTGGAGCACTCCGCCAGACCACATCCCCTGGAGCCCCTAACCCAGTCCCAGAATGGCTGGCACACCAGGACTGCTGCCCCTCACCATGCCCCAGAACCCCAATGGTCAATGGCCCAGAAGTTGCACTGGGATGGGTGGCCAAAGAGGGCAAGAGCAGTAAAAAACAAAGACATGTGGTCTTCATGCATTTGGATCTTGCCATCTTCTGGACTCCTGGTAGCTGGATCTATGGGTGGTATCTATAATTCTTTATTTTTATGTCTCATTCTTTATTTCTTCATCCTCTCCTAGTCTCCTTTCTTAATATCCAAATGGATTGAATGTTGTTAAATTGTATGGGTTAGCTTGTGTTAAGTTAGTAATTTGTGGAATGCTTTATTTTGATTGAATGTTGCCCCATAAACTTTTGTCAAGTTCCCTTATTTTCCAAAGTTTGCCAGTAAAAGAACCTCCTGAGAAATGAGTGCAGCATCTTCTCCCTTGTATGCACTCAAAGTATAAAAGAACTGTGGGGTTTCATAAAAATTCAGCAGGTGAATTTTTAAAGTTTTATATATTTTAAAAGTAAAACCCCTTCAATGAGCTTGTATGTCAGAGCCTGGGGTCCTACAATCATTCTGTAACTGCCCCACACAATAAATAATTTTTTAAAAAGAGCATAACAGTTAAAAATTAAAGATAACATACTAGAAAGGAAGTATTCAGAAGAACAGGTAGCTAAAGCAGTGGGTCAGGCCTCACCACAAGACAGATCAAAAACACCACCATAGTGGAGCACGAAAAATTACTGCTCATTGAGTGGAAAAAATGTGAAGAATAAAGGAAAATAGGAAGTTTCAACAAAGAGGAACAGACAGTCAACTGGGTTGGTAAGTATTGTCTTGCCTGAACCCATCTTAAGCTCTGTGACTCCTCAAGGAGGAGATACTTGTGCCTGGGAGTTGCCACAAAAGGCCATAACTACTATGGCCACCTGTTCTAAAGCTTTGGGTGAGCTATTGATATCCCATATACAGATGGAAAAGGCTATCAAGAAAAGAATGTAAAAAAAAGACACATAAAAGCAAAAATGAAAACAGCAGAAAATCCTACTGACGTGGCACGTGCCTCAGTTATGGTTGCCCATTTCTTTGTGTCTAGCTGTGTTCAGTCTTCTGTTTAAAATTCAGTTACTGCATTATTGATTTCCTAGATATGTTTTTAAAAGCACTTAGGATTGGGCAATTAGTTATTGCCTAATACAGAATTTCAAAACAGAGCTATTGACTCAACTAATTGATAATTGACTTATTATATCCTCCACATGGCTTGATGTGGACCTAGTCCAAAAGAAAAAAGGAAAGTAAAGTTAGTTGGATTTTTTTGATTAATACTATACAACAGAAAGTTAAGGAAAGATGTTTTAATCTTGAAAGGAAACAGTTTGCGAATAAAAGCAATTTTCCAGTAATTGCTTGTTTGTTGAAACAACCACTCAAAGGAGAATTTCACAACAGGGCAACAATAAAAAGGAATACTGGACAGTGTACACTGTGAAATGTATTTGTTGTAACCAGGACGAAGTGAATGCCCTTAACCATATTAAAGTAAAACATAGAATAATAAAGAATCAACTCTGAAACAGACACCCAGAATGGTGGATTTTAACAAGAACTACCAAAAGTTCTGGGAAAGTATTTGTGAAGAAAAAAGCATAAGATCATGTAAAATCTTCTGGCCTCTTCACCTGAGGTGAAAGGCTGCCTCTCCAGCCACATGAATAGAAGGCCAGGGGCAAGCTGAGTATCACTTCACAGGGCCACTGATACACAGAGATAGGGAAGGACCTCTGAAGATTGTTGAGTCCAACTACCTGCTGAAGCAGAGCCAACTGCAGTAGATTGCTCAGTGTCATCTCCAGTTAAATTTGAATTTCATCAAGGATGAAGACTTATAGCCTTTCTGGTCAAATTATTTCCATGTTTTTGCTTGCCTCCCATTGTGCCAGCCTCCAGGAGAGATGTTTTACAGGCTGCTTACTATTGCACTTCTCCTCCATTGTAAACTGCATGTGCAGCTGAAGTGTCCTGCACCTCTCCTCCAGGTGCAAAAACTAATCCTAGTCTTCCACTTTACTGGTGCAGCTAGGAGGCAGACATCTACATCCAGGAAACTTTTCAGCTGGACGTTGTCTTCTGTCTCAATCTCCATTCAAAAATAAACAAATAAAACCACAGACAAACCTCACAAACCCACAAAACCCCCCAGTGTTTCGAAAAAAGAATGTTTCAGTTTCTCACTGGGCCAACATTGCGTTCTGCACATGTTAAAAGATTAAGGAAATAACCACAACAGCCATTGCAAATCCCAGGGTCCTTTTCCCCCAAAGATTTGTTGTTTGCAAAACATTAGAGATAGGCAGATGTTGTACTAGAAGGCCAAACAAAATATCATAGGAAATGATTAATTAAATAGTGACAGATGTAGTTCATGAACTGTAACTCATTAATAACTATTACAGCAAATTCTGAGTAAAAACGTTCTACAGTCAGTTAAAACAAATCTGTAGTACAGGAGGCAATTCAAAGAAGCTGAAACCACAACAACATATTTAAACAGCTGGAGAAAACACAGGAAGTGCCAAAGGATTGTTCTGCTAACTGCATGCTGTCACTGGATTAAAAATAAATATGTATGTATGTATATATGTATGGCCAGATTTCGCGAATGAAGATTTGGGAAGGGCTCTGCCCACGTGGCTGTGCCCTTCTAGCCTGCACAGTGGATTTTTTAGGTGAGGCACAGCATGCGTGGAACTGGCCCCACCGTTTAACTCCTCAGATTCATCTACCAAGGCCGAGCAAGCTTGGACAGTGCCAGTGAAGTCCTCAGGACTGGAACCTACAGCCCCCGGTATTCCCAGGAGGTCTCCCATCCAAGTACTAACCGGGGCTGACCAAGATCTAACAGGATCGGGTGTCAGGGTAGCATTTAACTGCAACAAAAAAAAGTATTAAGGGATGATAAATACTCAAGTTGATGCATAGTATGAAATTAGACCTTGGAGAATTAATTCCATTTTCATTTTACTGGTGGAAAACTGATGTGGCCAGTGGTATTTGCCTAATGCAAGTAATTTTAATGCAGGGATAATAGGAAAGGCTAAAAAATCTGTATAACTTAAAAAACCCACCTTCTCAAGGTAAAGAGGCCTCTGAAATTCAACCACGAAAACTTCAGGAGCAGCAAAGGATTTTCTGAACATTTAGTTATTAACTTTAAGAACTTGTGAAGGACAGAGAAAACCTCTAAGGATAAGAGAAAGAGAAATGCAGTGCCTGCTATTCATGAAAGGACAACAGTGTTATGGGCTTAGCTAGGCCTAAATTTAGGCTTTAGTTTTCAGAGTAGGCCTTAGATTATCAACTGACTTGAGCTGGGTCAGGCCAGCTGACAGTGACTTCTACTGGCCAATGGTATTCCATACCATATTTTGATGTCATCTCAAGTATAAAAGTGGGTGTAGGAGGTGCCTGGCAATTCCTTCATGGCTGTGCTCCTGGTGGGATGCACTGTGCTGTCCCAGGAGGGACGCGAAGACTAGGCCCAGTGCTGACTTACCACCATGTTCTCCCAGGGAAGTAAAATGTTTATTATTAGTTTTCTCTCTACTTGAGTTTGTTTCTGGGGAGGTTGAGCTCTTTTGGGAGGTATCTTTTTGGGGTGTTATATGGATCTGTAGTGATGGGATCTGTTTTCAGTGGGAGGAAGAGGACTGTTGTTATATCTAACTTGTGTAGGTGTGTGTTATATTGTAGGCTACTTTTAATTTTCTCTTTTCTGTATAAATATATAAACCTGTTTTAAGTTTTCCAGCTCTTTTTCCCCTTTTCTCAGGGGGGCGAGGAGAACTCTTATTTTGTGTTTGGGTAGTTGGCATTTTGCCAGCTCAACCAAACACAAACAGTGTGATCTGAGGAAGTACAGACTCATCAGGATAACTTTAATACCTAGAGATGCTAAAACATATGGTTGCATAGTCAATTAAGTAGCAACTAGATGAGAGTGAATTTGATAAAATACTTCTAATATTGACTTGTCAACAATATATCTGTTATGGGTTTGTCTGATTGGCCTAAATTTGGGCTTTAAAGTTCAGACCAGGCCTGGGAGTGTCAGCTGACTTGAGCTGGGCTGGGCTAGCTAACAGCTGACTTCTTCTAGCCAGTAATGTTGTATTTCATACCATATTACAACACCATCTGAAAAGAAGGGGTAAAATCCAGTGTGTGGGTGTGGCCTAGTCAGTTCCATCATGGCTGAACTAAGAGGAGAACATCCTGCAGCTCCTGTCTTGGGTAGGCCTTGCTCTTGCTGCTGCCTTTACTTACTTTTTGTTTGAGTTCAGGGAAGCAGAAATATTTTGTTGTTACTCTTTCTGTTTCTTGCTAAGTGTCTTTTAGAGTACTTATAGATCTAAAGTAACAGACTTTGTATTAACTGGGGAGTGGGAGGTTATTTCTTGTTATATCTAACTTGTGTAAGTGTGTGTTATATTGTAGTTTTCTCTTAATTTTCTGTTTTCTGTATAAATACATGTAGTTAGTTTCAGCATAAACTAGTTTGGAGTGGTTTCTTTTTGCTCTCCCTCTTCTTCCCTTTTCACTCTGTCTTGGACATTTGGCGTTTTGCCAGCTCAACCCAAGACAGATCAATATTTGAGGGCATAACTAGCCAAGTGAATAAAGAAAAAACTGCAGATGTGACATGTACTGACTTTATTAATAAGGACTTTTACATAGTGTTGGGCCTGATGTGCTTTTTAGGAAAGGAAAATATAGTATAGAAGACATCACCACATTGGACACAGTTGGTTGTTCTATAACACAAAGATCTATTTATAAACCTTAATATTAACAAGGCATTTGTCATCTTATTCTAATCAACCATACACATGTCTCTGCAAAGGTTGCTTCATTCACCATTTTCATTAGTGACCTGGACTAAAGAATGCACTTACAATTCATGGATGATGCTGAGCCAAGATGACTGAATTATACTGAAGAACCAAGGACAAAAATTCTAAATAAACTGAACAAATGGTCTGAAATTAAAGATGTAAACCAACAGACCCAAGTGTGAAGTACTTTGATGACAAATCAGGAAGTGAAGAAATGAAGAGACTAAGTAGCAAGATGCATTATCACAGAAAAGGTATTATGAGTTACAGCTGATGTCAAACTCAACCTGAGTCTGCAGTTTGATGTTGCTGGGGGGAAAAATATGTCTCATTTTGCCATATACTGGCAGAATGTCATGTGTAAGATGCTGAAGGAAACTATTATTTTCTGTGCATCATCTGGCAGGCCTCAGCTAGGTAAACACTTTTCATTTAAGGCATTATTTTCTGGAATTTATAAGAAGGATTGAAGAGAAGATGGAGGAGACAAATGAGACAATTAAAAGGACCACAAAGGATTAACACTGTACAAATATTGAAACAAGTGTGTTTGCTTAGGTTGAAAAAGCGTAACTGAAGAAGTGAACATAGAGATCTTCCATAATATGAATGATCACTAGAAATATTTATACACTACTCATTGGCTTTGCTTCAAATAAAGACGATTTTTCTTATTTCAAGCACTGTTTTCTGAGAAACCATTCAAATTGTAGGAGATAAAGAAGAACAGGCAGCATCTGAACAGCTCAAGTTGCCTTAGTGAAAGATACTGAAAAAGAGACTGTTACCAGTGGTGGTCCAGGACACAGACCACAGAAAATGGAGTCCGAGAAGTCACTCAAGGATTTATTCCTGGAGGATTGCTATGGACAAATAAATTCATGCATATGCTCCCCTGGAGTAAAGAACAAATCTTCAGTGACCATATCAAGAAGTCAAGAAGCAGCAAAAATCTTCTATTTCACACTGTATCTGACTGAACTCTGAGGAACTCAGTGCAGCCCTGCTACACTTCTACAGCCACAAGTCAACGCTTGAGAAATCAAGGAGCATTCTGAGGGTAGGGTTGGCAGCCACATGCAGTGTGTGGAACAGAGCAAGGTCCGGCATCAATCACATTCACTGTTTGCAAGGCCTTCCCCTGCCATGACCATCCAAGTGGTCTTGTTTCTGCCAGATAAATACTACCAGATCATTAAATAAAAATTAGAGCACTTTGATATTTTTGTTCAACTTCTGGTTCTTGCCATATCAACATATCTGAATGGCCAAATCAGAAGAAACTGGAGTAGTTCTGAAAGCCATATGGCATGGTATGATAAGGTACAGTATGATATGGCATGGTATGGTGTGGTATGATGTGGTGTGTAGTATGGTATGGCATGGCATGGCATGGCATGGCATGGCATGGCCTCATGTATGGCTTTCACAGAGCTAGGAGAGGAGATCTCACTGAGGGTTTTAGCTACAGCTGTAGCTTTTTCAGCTGAATGCTGCAACAGAGGGAAGAAGCCTGTCTGTTCCAAAAACACAGTGGTTTTTCAATACTAAATGATTGCATGACAAGTTGAGCATTAAACCCACAATGTACTTTTCTCTATGCAGTTGTATGGTGCACTTCTGCAGTTAATTGCAGACCTGCTTATACCACACAGGAGAGGAAATGCAAATTGTATTTCAATTCATTTTAACTTAATCAGTTGTTTTATTGAAATGGCCCACAATGTTTTCTTCAATTTTTCAACATGTTTGAAGGAATAAATATTTGCATGACAGTAATATTTGAAGATTTGTTTCTCCATATTTCACAGATCAAATGTGAAGGTATTAAGAAGGCAAGAGAAAAGAGTATGCTGGAATGATGGATCTCAGAAAGAATGAAAATTAGCAATGCTCTCCAGTTACACTTTCATCTCCTTTTGTATAGACAGTTATGATATTAAGGATCATTCATCACTCATCATATTTCTCCAGTATTAAAATAAAGATGACTGATCATTTTTGCCATTTCCTCCTGGAGTACGCTAAAGATACATGATAATATTGCTACCAATGGAAAAATAACCCATTTAGCTGAGTGCTGTTTAAGAGATTGTATTCACAGCTTCTTTCATTTCACACAAATTAAACCAGTAATGATTCCTGATAGCTGATCAAATATCTGCTGTATTTTGCAATCTTGCAGGCATATTTGCAGCCTGGCTTTGAACTATTTTGTTAGTGATTTTCACTTTCTGTACCTTGAACTGAGAAAAATGATGGATAAATACTGCTATATTTAACACTGAGATCGAATTACTGAAAACGTAATACCAAGGAAAACCCCCTTAGTGCATGAGAGGTAACAAATACTAAAAATCTGATACTGACCGAGGTAATTATATCTAGCAGTCCACTACAGGGTTATTGCTTTGTAAAAGCCACTTTCAGATTTTTTGTAGAAGAAGAGGTCGCCTCTGCTGCTTTGCCTATTTTTCCAGCTGTGACACCAGCTAGTATTGATGTGGTTCAGTGCAGGTTAGTAATACCCCAGAGAACAGAAGGAAAATAAATGGAAAGGGTCCTTTGTTCTCTCTCAGGTCTCTGGAGAACAGCAATAAAATTTCATTTCAAATTATGAACCAAACAGAAACCAAAGTAACCAAAACAGACCTGTGGAAGATCAACAGGGTGCTGTGACTTCCCACCCATAAGGGGAAGGGGTCTCAGGGTCAGATCTGGCCCTAAGAGTATAAAATTGTTAGCACCTCCTACTCTGTACCATGATTTCTGTCTCTCAGGATGCATTTTCCCCAAGTTTCCCTGCATCATGCTACTTTCAGCCATCAACCCATGCTGGGCTTCCAACAGGGGCAGTCTTTGAGGTCAGTGCAAGACGAGTCTGTGAACGGACTCTTACCAGTGGAGCCTTCTCCAGCACCTCAGCTAGACATGATGTTTCTTTGACTCTAGAGGATGACCTCTCTTGCTCACAGAAGGGATGATGGCCTGTTGTACTGGGACTGATAAGGAAAGGTTTTGAGTAATTCTGAGGGGTTTAAACAATTTACTTTTTTAGTAGCATTGCAGGGCTAAAGAGTTCCCTCCTTTAATGGAAGAGCACTGGAATAAAAATCAGTGCTTTTCAGAAGCAAATAATGGTGGCATGATACTTGGGTCTTTCTTTGTTGTCTGTGTCCGTCATGGGCTCATTGGGTTTCATCAAGAGAGGCATGAACAGCAGGTCAGGGGAGGTGATTCTTTCTCTCTAATCTGCTCTTTTGAGAATCCTTCTGGAGTGCTGCATCGAGCTCTGGGCCTCCCAACATAAGCAATATGTGGACCTGTTGAAACTAGTGCAGAGGAGAACCACTGAGCTGATCACAGGGGTGGAGCACCTACCCTATAAAGGCAGGATGAGAGAGTTCAGGCTGGAGAAGAGAAGCCCCTGGGGGAGACCTAAGAGCAGCCTTCCAATATGTAAAGGAGATTTACAAGAAGGCTGAGGAGGGACTTTTCACATGTGCGGGGGAAATGGCCTTATGCTGAAGGAAAGTATGTTTGGATTAGATATTAGTAAGTAATTCTTCACTGCGAGAGTGGTGAGGCACAGGGCACAGGTGGTCCACAGAACTTGTAGAGCTCCTATCCCCAGAAATGTTTAAGGCCAGGCTGGATGGGGGCTCTAAGTAATCTGGTCTAGTGGACGGTGTCCCTGCCCATGGCAGGGGGTTGGAACTACACGATCTTTATGGTCTCTTCCAACCCAAACTGTTCTCAGATTTTATGATTCCTTTCCCCACATTCACCTGACTGCAGGTTGTACCCCCTGTCTGCTCTCAAAGTTCCTGTAAGCCCTTGACTGCAGTAATCCCTCTATTTGGAGCTGCTTTCAGCATAACTTGACAGAAGGAGTATTTTAAAAGACATCATTCAATTTCAGAGCTTTACATAGTACACCAGCTTGTGTGCAAAAAGAAGACTGGAAGGAAGGCAGACAAACAGAAAGGAACTAGAGAGAAGGTGACTTGAAAATCATTATAGAACATTAATTTTCTTGGAGTGAAAATTTGTTTATGGGCACAATCTCTTTGTATGTATACAGGTATAACTGCACACATACATTTGCCCCATAGATCTTAAATTTTTAAAGATCAGAATTGAACTCCTAACACTTCTCCCCCAAAATAGCCAAGTGGGACAGATATATTGGTCTGAGAGAAAAAAAAAATCTGATTTTTTCAGAAGACTCTACTTCAATTCCTTTTCTGGTTTAGTAGAAATTTCACTTATTGGTTTATTAAAGTTGGACATGTCTTCTTTTACCTGAAGATAATCTTTCTGTAAGTTATACTAACTGTGCTTGGAAATTTCTACATACATGCCTCTGTAAACTACAATGAGATATAAAGATATGTAAGCTATTTAAGTCTCTTCTGCCTGTCTAATTTACTAAAATCTGAAATTGGATGGAAGTTGTGCTGCTGACTTCAACAAAATCACTATTTTATCCAGTGAGTTTTTTCACTTATACATTTCATAAGGCCTAAGATTTTTTATTAAAAGGATTAAAATGCTTTGAGATTCACTGCAGTCCTATAGTTTTAAAATAAATTTTAATATCATAGGTAATATTTGTCAAATAATGAAGTGCCATTTTTTTCTGTAAGATTTAACATATATATAAGTACCATATTGTAGGGGTCATGATATGGCATTTGGCCAGCAACTTTCTTGTAACTTCTCTTCCTCTCCAGAAAATGCAGCGAATTTGTTTACTTCCATTACCCTAATTTGTACTGCTCATCTTTAAATATACTTGAATCTGGAAATAGCAGACAATAAGAAATGTATGCCAACTCGTATCAGTAGAGGAATTTTCTCTGAAGTAATGAGACAGCACAGAAGATGATGTAGGCCCTATGTATACAGGTTTTGTCTATCTGTACCTATGTATGTATAGGTGCATGGACAGAGACATACATAAAGGCATGTAGAGATAAAATACCTTATATATAAAACAACTGTAGATACCAAGAGGAAGCATCAACATTGAGGGAAAAAAAGCTGGGTGTTTGACATTCAGGTAAGAAGATCATGCATTATTTGCACAGTAACCCCATTAAATTTTTTTTGTGCAGTCTATTGCTTCCCTCTCTCTGCCTGTCTGCCCAGACTGTGAGGTCTTATGTGATCTCAGCTCACTTAGTCAGGTGTCCCCCCACATTAAGTAATCCTGAATGAAATGAAAGTACCATTTTGTCTTCTCATGTGTCTCTGGGAAAGCCAATTCTTTAGACTAACATCTTGAGGAACTTCATGAAGAAGCCAACCAGGAACACTAGTAATTTGTTTTTGAGGAAGCTATAACTTTTTGTTTTGAAATAAAAACAATTTCTTTAAAAATATATCTGTCAGATGAAGTTGTTGGATTGTCTGTGAGTGGGAAACCTCAGCAAAAAAGGATATATTCCCTTTAGAAAATACAATAATTTAGTCAGATAGAAAAGGCACCCTGAATTAATCTTGCCACAAAGCTTGAGAAAGTCACCCATCATGTCAGTAAAGACATAATGTTACTCCTTCTAAATTCTAAGTCCAACAATCCACGATGTTGGGGCAAGCTGCTCTTTAGGGCATACCCTTTTCCAGGCAAAATCTCAGCCCTCATGTTTGTCAGTAAAGTCTTGTGCTGCTTTTAGGGAGGTGTTGCCCTAAAGGCGTAGCAGCTCCTATAATTCTGAAGTAAACATACATATCTGACACCTGTTAGGACTTTAGACAGATGTGATGCTCTCACACTTTTAAAAACCTGTTAAGTTCTGGTAGTCCCTGTAAAAAACTTTATGGGAGATATGTGTTTTAGTGCCAATGAAGTGATATACGTTAGCACCAGTCTTGAGAAAGATAGGACACACAGCAGAAAATACATCTGTTGTCTGCACATTTTTATTCCCAATGAAAGCAGTTCAGGGCAGGTCTACAGCCTGGCTTTAGAGCAAGTATCATTTATGTAAGCCCTTGGATTGTGTTTCACTTAAACCCTTTCTTTTTTTTTTCCTTTCCTTACCTTAAATGAACATGACTAAATTAACAAAATCTGTGTGGGAATTTGCATTTCAGCCAGGATCCTCAGGCAGTGCTAAACTTGAGCCTCTGCTTGTGCAGAAGGCAGATGTGTTCCCCTTGTCTGTAAACTCTTGTCCTAGAAAATGCAAATGAGAACCCAAATCAGGTGTCTAGGCTCATCTGCTTGTTCTTTGCCTCCAGCTATTGCTTTTCTAAATTAAATTTTCAGTCTTTAGTCAGCAGTATTCTATCAAAGATGCAGCAGAGGTTCTGAATGCAGGGATTGGAGGGAGCAGTTGGGACAAGTTTGGGAATGAAGACTTTCTTATGACCATCCTTCTTCCCAAACCCAGGGTTCCTGTCTCTGGCCCTGCACAGAGGAAGGGTAGACAGAGGAACACTCCCTACCAAATCATAATTCTTGCTCAACAGAAGCAAAAAACAAACTATATGGAAGGCTCTTTTCAAAAGACAGTTTGGAACCTAACCAAAATATTCAACCACTGATTTCTGGATCACGGTGCCTTCAGTTTAGCTCGTCATTCTTATGCTGGAGACTAGGTCCAGTGTCCTCACTTGTTATATTTTTGTCCATATATTGCTGCAGAAAAGAGTTCAGTTAAAGTTACACTTTTCAGGGTAGTGCATTCTGAACTAGTTAAATTGTATTTTAATGGCTCTGCCAAACTTGCATATGGGAAAACTGCTGCAAGGGCCTTTATTCTGTGTATGCCTTTATTGTATGAGTTGTCATATTTATTTAATTAACAAAATACAGGTAAATAGTCAGAGCTTGACTATTAAATTACAAAGACTATGATACCTCAGTAAGGGAATTTCTTGAGTTTTCTTATTTTACTACTTTTTCCTTTTTCTACTCCACTCTTGTGAGAACCCCCTAGAATATTGTGCCCAGCTCAAAGTCCTGCAACATAAGGTTGTGGACTTGCTGAAGCGAGTCCAAAGGAGAGTCACAAAGATGATCAGGGGGCTGGAGAAACTCTCCTATGAAGACAGGTTGAAGAAGAAGCCCAGAGAAGGCTCTGAGATGACCCTTGAGCAGCCTTCTAATGACTAAAGAAGGCTTACAAGAAATCTGGAGAGAGACTTCACAAGGGCATGTAGTGATGGGACAGATAGGAATGGCTTTAAACTGAAAAGAGTAGGTTTAAATTAGAAATTAGGAAGAAATTCTTTACTGTGAGAGTGGTGAGGCACTGGAACAGATTGTCCAGAAAAGTTGTAGATGTGCCATCCCTGAAGGTGTTCAAGGCCAGGCTGAACGGGGCTCTGAGCAACCTGTTCTAGTGATACATGTCCATGCCCATGGTAGGAGGAATCAGCACTTGATGATCTTTAACCTTCCTTCCAATCCAAACTATTCTATGGTTCTCTGGCTCCATGACTTCAGCTCAAAGACAGATAATTTGATTTTAACAGATTTCTTTTGCAAGATGAAGTAAAGTTAAATGGAAACAAATTGCTTTTCATAAAATGCTGTTTGCGACTGATAGTTCCTGGAGGGTTTATCAGCTCTTGCTCATGTTTTCTTGACTGTGGAACTCCCTGCCCAGCTTGTTGTACTACTCAGCTCTCAGAACTTGCTGTGGCTGTCACTGTTGTTGCTGCTGTTGCTGCCATTACTGTTGTAGCCACTCACCTAACTGACTGACATATACATTCATATATAAATATATATATATATGTATATGTATACACTCTAAGATTTGTACTAGTTAGTTCTTCTCTATGCGCAGACTACACATCCTGAGTGAACTCACAGCCATCACTATCTCTGTGCATAATACTGAGAAGACTTGTATCTCCTGCAATCTTCCAAGGGCATCCTGTATTTTATGTAGTTTTTAATCCTTTAGCTTTTTTGCAAGGAAATGTTTTATTGCATTGTCATTTGAACTTTATGGGGACAATCCTAGCTGTACCTACAGTAAACAGACAAGTGTCCCACATCTGTGGCATGAATTATATTTGTGGGCTGGCTGTCTTCACTTCCTATTCTGAAGTAAAACAGACATCTGTTCTTGATGTTTTCAGTACCTACTACAAAATGCAAACAAGTAACAGATTTACCTAAAATGAATCAACACACTTTTATAGTCTATTGTAAACTATTTTTGGGGGGTATTTTGTGGTAGAAAATCTGGCTAAATTGCTGCAATGGGCAAAATATTTCACATTGTGTAAAGGCACCAGGTGAAACTCTGTATAAGACAAGGAAGGTGGAGAAAGCTATGGAATTATAAAACCTTTCAAAAAAGGTTCATGGTTCAACCCTTCATGACTCAGAGTAGAAGCACTAAGGTGTACCACTTCTAAAAGAAGGATGTTTATGCAAATAGGTCAAAGTCAGTATAGAAGGACATTGGTGTCACTCAATTGTATGTTACAGCACCACTATGAAAAATGCAAATAGTTCTAATTATTATATGATTACTCATACACTTAAAGTTTTATTGATTTATAACACTTATAAAACACTGTGCAACATGGAACCTTCATTGTTTTAATAGCATGTTTAAATTGTTTCACTGAACTGATATTTGAGAAACTGTGGTAATCAGGACAATTTTGAGAAGAATATATTGGCATCTGGGGCTAACACCCTTGTTCAGATAATAAAGCAGTTTAGAAAACTGAAATTCAGCTAATGGAGATTTTAGAGTAAATGTGTCTAAGGCAAATACTAAATAAGCTCTGTATATGAGGACTTAAATAATAACATTATTTTCAGACTTGTGTATGTGTCTGAGTTTTCTGTTGGAGAAATTCTTGTTTCTCAGAAAGCTGAAAATCTTATGTAAGTGGCAATATATACCTTTAGGTATTAGATTCGAATAATTCCAGTTGAAAGTGAGTGTCATAGTGCTATAGAAAGACATCTGAAAGTAGACTTGTGATGTTACAGAAAGTTTGGCAGACATTTTTGTAAATAACGGCGATATTTTTATAAAATACTTTTGCCAATACCAAGAAGACTTTAGTGAAAACAGACATTGACAAAGAAGTAATTTAGATGGTGAAAGGCCTTCTTCTTTTGCAAATGCACAGTGAAGTGATCTCCTCTTTGGGGCCTGATTTATTGCAGTCGTTCAGTACATGCCTCACCCTAAACACAGCAATCCCACCGAAGTCAGATTGAAGTAGAACATGCACTTAAAAGTAGGTAGTCTTAAGTACATTGCTGGAGTCATAAAGGCTTCAGCTGCTGAAGAATTACATTGGAGAGCTGTAGGCATTTACAAACTTTCCTGACTATATTATAACTAATTTTGTTATTCCTCTTAAATAATTTGTACTATTAGGACATAACTTCTACCTATTCAAAGCAGAAGTCAAATGCAATTGTTTTTGTTGACTTGAGTATTCAGAGAGCAACTGTTTTCTTATCTTTTAATAAACATAACAAAAACTGTTCAAAATAATGTTTTAATATATTTTGCCTTTGTGAGTAGTGAACTCTTGAAATACACTTGCTAGCAGCTGCATCAGAGTAAATCATGAGTCCTGTCCTGGGAGGGTAAGAGGAAAGAGTAGAGTGTGGGAAGAGTGTCAGGAGTCAACTCTGGTTCATTAACAAACAGTCAGGCACTACTGCAGTTGTGCAAAAAAACCCAGGCAAAATGCAAGGTACATGCCACAGGGTGTGGTTTGTAAAAGACCTGTTCCTTCTGCTGACTGTAAGCTGCAGTGGGGATCTTTGTAGAGCACTGTGTGTGAATTTTTGTGGTATCATGAAAATCTTGATTCTTTACCAGTTTTCCTGTTTCTCCTTCCACCTCTTCCTCTTTTCAGCTCTGCTCTTGTGTAGGCTTTAGGTGAGAGATCTTTGAGGGAAATGAGATACCAGACTGAAAACAAAAGGCCCATAGCAATCTGATGTGTTCTTGACCTTCTGTTAAGGTTGTTTAAATAGATGCCATAAATGAGTGAAGAGTTCAGGGTAAGGCTTTTCAGCAAAGAAAAGGTTTTGAAATGGATCTGCAGAGAAATAAATTGTTCTTTCTGTAGCCATTTGCTTTCCCTCTTTCTTGTCCACTTGTGTCATGTTTTATTCCTTGTATTTTTGGCAATGGCACTCAGTTGTTATCCAATCCTGCCCATGGGGCTGGCTCAAAGGACACATTCTCATGTCCTTCCCATTCTTCCCCACAAGAGTTTTGCCATTCAGGGCTTCAGGGGCCTCCCACATTCCAAAACTCTTGACCCTCTGCTTAACATCCTCCTGGTTAGTTTGGATCAGTGTATTAGGCGGACTGCATTATGAGAAATACATAACACAGTTTTATGCCAAGCAAATTAATTGAGCAGACAGGCAAGGGAAGGGAGGCTATTTTTAACCAATTTTTCTTTTTTCCTAAAAAGTTTAAAAATATGCATGGTGTGGAGTTGTAAGGTGGACAGTCCTGACTGGTCCTGACACCAGGGAACTTTTGCATCCAGGAGTAGGGGAAAAGACAAAAAATAAAGACGTAGCTGAACAAAAACCTTCCCCACCATGTGGTAACCTTTATGTCCAGGGGAGATGCCCCTGGACATGTCTGGTGGGGTACAACATCATGTCCAGGTGGGATACATCACAACCAATCAAAAAAAAGGGTAACACTCCCTTGCTAGTCCCCAAGGCAGAGAAGTAAACTTTTAAAGCAAAAATAGAGATTTAATGAATATGGAGTAGTTTATGTAACCAAAGAAGCTATTGACAACATTGGAGGCAAGCCAGTTAATACTGGGCAAAAACTTGCCTAACTTGTTTGAGTCAAATAAGCCATTTATAGCCTTAAGTTCATAGTTAACACCCTCTAATTTCCATATTAATGACTGGGTGGAATCTTGGGCGGAGCTTTTCTTTTGGCTTCGAATTTGGGTGGTGGTCTCCTGACTTCATCCCTTGGGGTGGTCTTGAAGCGTCTTCATCACTGCTGGACTGCTGCCTTTTCTTTGTTCAGTGACATGACCTGTGAAACTTGCAAAACCTTGGCTCTAACTCTTAAAAATCTTGGCTCTTTACCATTTCATCGTATTGAAATGTCTAGCTTAGTTTAATGTATGAGTCCTAACCATGGTACACTAGTCCCTAGACAATTTGTACCTGAACATAGTGGCTCCTAGTACTTCATGCTGTTCAGTGGCCCTTTGGTGCAAACAACACTCTGCAGAACAGAAACAGAAACTTCACAAAACCAGGGGTTTTTGGTCTCTTTTCTCTTTCAGACACCCAGCACACTGAAAATAAGCCTTCTGTTACATTTTCCTTGTTTCACAGGTTATTGTCATCTTATAAAACTCAAAAAAGAGATTTTTCTCACAGCATCTCAAGTGTTAATTTAAATGCTTATGCTCCTGGAAGGAGTCATGTAAAGCTTACTTCCTCTCTCTGCTTTCCGCTACACCACATGAAATCTAACATTATCAATAAGGGATAATATTTTGTCATGGAATTCCTGCCCACTACTCACACAACCTCCACTGTAAAGACTTGGAATCATCATAAAGTGAAATCAAAACAGTGGATTGAGTAGAAACCCCTTTACTGCCATAGTGTTCAAGATTATAAATACGGGTGCTTTTGAAGCATCCTTGTCAAATGTGCAACACTACAAATGGGCTTATTATCAGATTGTATTTGTCTGTAATATATTTTTGCTCACTTAATGAAGGGTTCAACATTTGAAGGATAGTTTGTCCTTGCAGTAAAAAGACATAAACAATCTCATATATGAATAACACTTCAAGAGGCTGAACATTTGTTTCCATTTTCATAGCTAAGAACCAACCTGAAAGCCAAATATCTGGTACTAATCTGGATAGCTGGGGCAGTCCTTGCAGTTTTCTCAGAACTGACAAGGAGCAGTGTCTACTAGCTACCAGGATCCTGCAAACATATATTTAAAAATCTGGTCATCTGTCTCTGTTAAGGGTTGGAATTGTGTCTGAGGATGAATGCAGTTACTCACACAGAGGGACATACTCCTAAATTTTGTTCATGGGCAATGTTTTAGTTCTGCCAATCCCTCTTGTTTTACTGTGAATTACACAACATTTTGCTTCTTAGTGCTCAGAGGTCTGAGATTTTAGACTAACAGGAGGGATTTCACTTGACAAATTCTTTTGAGACCCAACTAAGGTGTTCAAAAAGAGCTTTGTAATTTTTGAGTTAATTTGGATGGCTAGGCTTCTCCATTTTAGTTCTTCATTCTAGGCTTTCAATTTGTAATTGAAGTCAACCCTTTCAAGCCTGTCTTTTGTTTTGATTCTGGTGCTTCACTCTGCCCTGGTGCAGCTGGAGTGCTGTGTCCAGTTCTTGGATTCTCATGACAAGAGAGACATAGAGCTCCTGGAGGGAGTGCAGCAGAGGGTAACAAAGATGATTAGGGGATTGGAGCATCTCTTGGAAGAGGAAAGGCTGGGAGAGATGGACCTGTTCATCCCCAAGAAGAGATAACTGAGAGGGGACCTCATCAGTCTCCATAAGTATCTGAAGGGAGGGTGTCAAGATGCAGGTTCTTGTTGGTGCCAAGAAATAGGGCAAGAGGCAATGGGCAGAAACTGAAGCATAGGAAGTTCCACCTGAATGTGAGGAAGATCTTCCTTAATGTGTGGGTGGCCAAACAGAGGAAGAGGTTGCCCGAAGAGGTTGCCCACAGAGGTTGTGGAGTCTCCCTTACTGAGGATATTCAAGAACTGTCTTGATGCAGTCCTGTGCAATGTGCTCTGAGATGACCCTTCTTAAGCAGGGAGGTTGGACCAGGAGACTCACTGTGATCCTTCCAAACTTACTGATTCTGTGATTCTATAATAAGATGCTATGATAGAAAATCCATACCTGCCAGTGCTGATATTATTTTAATTTTGGAGACAGATACTGCAATAGGTGAGTATAAACACTGTCTACTTAGCAGTAAAGGAACAGCCTTTGTGGGAGACATACGTCTGAGAAACAGAGGTTATAATGAAATGTACAGCTGGCTGTCAAAAAGTCAGTTAGAAAGCCCCTCTCCTTGACATTTGCCTCCTGAGCTGAAGGCTGACAAATATGAATTTATTTTCCTTTGAAGTTTCTATTACTGCAATCTGCCAGAGGAACACAACTTAACTGAATGTATTTAATTAAATTCAGATTCACAGCAAACTTTTCCTCCTGAAACTCCCCAGCCCTCCTCTGCCTATGGGGTAAGTGCAAGGGAGGTGACATGCTGCACAACTTCATCACAAGCAGTCTTGTGTTGTGTATCATTGTTGGAATCTCCAGGCAGGGATTTCAGACAGTCCTGCTGTGTGACGGCCAGTTGGTAGACACCATCTTCATGTACACATGGACAGAGTGCCTGGCCATCCAGTGATATCCCAGGCATTTCCTGCTGCAAAACTGCATGTGATTTTAAGTAGTTGGTAGAATCTGGTCCCACAGATGCTGGAACAGTAGGTTAGGACAATCTTTGTTCCTAATTAAGAGAACTGAGATATGCTTTTTATGTAGTTCAAGATAATCAACAATACTGCTCCCACATGCTCAGCTGGGATTAGTGCTCAGATAAAGAACAAGAATTCACAGTCCAGGACCCTTGAGCAGAGACTCCAATAACCATTTGGCCACTTACTGACCACCGTGTTCAAGACCTCAAGTTCTTCACAAGAGCATCATCCTATGAGAAAGATTCTAATAAATCAGGTGAGGATTTTGTTGTTTGCTTGCTTGCTTCTTAACAAACACTGTGTCTGTGGGCAAAAGATTCAGATTGACTGAACACTTCTATTCCTCCCTGCATTTTGTAACTCTGGGTATATAGTGTCTACACAAGTATACCAAAGAAGCTGATGCATTGCGTGCAAAGAGGCAAATCCTCCTAAAGTCTGTGCGGTATTTAATACTTTGTATCTTAGTTACAATGGCCTCAAGCAGTATATCCTATGTTTTTATGCCTATTATAAAACATCCCTATTATACAAGTGTATTTTTCATCATCTCTTTATTGTGTATGTCATTAAAGGTAATCTGTGGAGTTTTCTCCCCCTACATTTGCACTCTACTGAGTGAACTGCTACAAACTGAAAAGTTTAACAGGTTCACATAGTCAGCAAAAATTTGTTTTTGCAAGACCTGTTAAAATGTTCGGCTGTGTTTCTGAAGCTTTGTAGATTACCTGAATCTCATAAAGTCTTCTAGACAACACTTCAAAGATCAAACAAGTTCTCAGACAATCTTCTTATTCTATTTTTCCTCTTCTCATTGAAGGACTCTGACTTCAATGAGAGAAAAAGCAGACTCAGACAGTTTTCTGTTTGGCAGGACTTGAATTCCTTGGGCAATTTGCCTAAGTGAACGGTTTACCCTCATGGTAATGTGTTTTCATGTAGCAGCTGAAATGAGAGGGCTTTAGGAGCATGTTATACATTAAATGCATGAAGGTCAAAGCCATCATTCTCTGTGTGGCAGAGTGCTCCCTGATTATAGTGAGTCTGTATTAAAAACACATTAAGAAATAACTTCAGTCTCTCTGGTGAACACTTCAGAATTGTTAGACTTTTCTAGTGATTTTATTGATTTTTATTGGCAGAAATACAAGGAAAAAAATTATATTGCTTTCAAGCTTGATTTCACAGACTTTACTCCCTATTGGTTATTTAAGAGATCCTCAAATCTAAATAAAATTAGAGTGTGAATTGTATCATGCTGTCAAAAACAAGGCACCTTTCCCTGTTTTGAAAATGTCCCTGTGAATCTGTCATGACTTAAAGATCTTTTAATAGGACTTAGGCTAACAGACAAGAATGATACTATATGGAAAAAATAAATTCAGTTTTCTACATGGGGAATAAAATTTAAGCAATTAACTATGGATAACTGTCAACTGAGGAAGGTTTTTAATTTTCAGCCATTTTATTAGCAGTGTTAAACACCTGCAACTTCAAATCTGAGATATTCCTAGGTTAAATGTTGTCAGAGTGCTTTCATAGAGGTGCTTTAATGTATATATGGGTGCTTAAAAATCATCAGGCACCTCTGAAAACATAACATTTTCAATAGAGTGAAAGAAACCACCTTGACTTTTGGCCTCACTCGGTACCTAAGTATCTTGATTTGCATTTTCTGAGATGCTCTTGATGATGTGCTACCTTTTCAAACAATATATACAGCCAGGAACACTGCTTCAGAAAAGATTGGCCACTCTTCACTTAAGTGACAGATACAGGTTAATTATCTTTTTAAACAAGTAGTCATGAAGTGACATGCTATCTAAACAAAGAGAGAGATTGTAGACACTATGACTGGTCAGCCAGACTGGATGGAAATAGATCTTCTTTAGCAGCAGGAGTCCTAAATATCTCCAACTTTTTCTACTGTGTCCATCTGAAACAGCTGGAGAATTTCTGATAAAGTTAAATTAGGGATGTCCAAACTTTATCCCTGTGTTTCTCTATCCACAGCTTTCAAATACTAGTTTGACTGCAAATTAGTGCTGTCATTTTTAAAACATGTGAACAGCCAAAGCATTTCCAAACTGGCATGCAGTCTGTTCTGGCTGATGTGCTGAAGAAGGTGTTGCGGAATAGACAGTGTTTTGATTTTAAAAATTACGTTTCAACAAACAGTCCTTCGTAAGACCCAGTCTCATATATCTAAGGCACAAAACAGGACTTCCAATATGGGAGGACATGCCAGATGCTTTACATCTCTTGCCTCTGTGGGTTTTTTGTCATGCCCCTCAAAATATTTCAGAAAGTTCTGTGAAGCTGCTCTGTCTGCTTTTCTTTGCTGTCTATAGGTGGCAATGGCATGCTGTTGGCAGTGTTACCACTTGTAATTAATACAAATCTTCTTGCAACTATTTAATTCAATGGAATGGGACTGAAATACAATATGTAACAGAGGGTTGGGGTTTTTTTAAGTCCTTGGCTCTTTTCTTAAAAGCAAGGGCACATCCTTGGCTGCCCTTTCGTAATTCTGCACTACTCAGCAGGAGTGGTACACAAACCTGTCATACAAAGGTAGTTTATGCAGTCGCCTTTCCTGATAGTAGGCAGAAAATGTAATAGATTAGTTTTGTCTTGTGTTTCAGCTTTCCACGCAAGGGCCATTTCTGGATGACATGGATATCAGCCAGGATGCATCAGTCTTTTCTGTTTGTGTGCCTCCTTGAAGAGCCTGTGGGCCTCTGGAGACATGAAGGACTGAAGAGCATAGAGCCATATTATATACCTCAAAATGCCCTAGAGAGGAGCTTTGAAGAATCAAAGCCAAGTTTCATTACCCAGACCCTAGCTTTCCTTCTAACACACAGAGACATGTTGCCCAGAAACAAGCCACTATCCTTTCAGTTTTATATCTTCAAATTTGCAAGCTGGGCACAAAATTGAGAACAGCCTAAACAGAATATGCAGCATCTCCCATTTAGAGTTTGAGTTACAGATGAATTACACAGAAATACCTGATGAGTAACCTCAAAAATATTTTGACAAAAGTCCATGCACTGGAAACGAGTATGGGTTAAGATATTTCCCAGTTCTTTTGAGCAGGTTGACCACAGTAGGCTAGACCTTTTTGGTGCCAGCCTAAGTTACAAGAGGGCCAAAATGGTTAGTCAAGCAGTCAGAGGGGATTACCTAATGAAATCAATCTTGAGATGCTGGCATAGTTTGGAGTGACTGCAGATTTCTTTCTAATTTCCTGTGAGGCTGACATGGGACAGTGTGAGCCTCCAAAGTGTAGTTTCTGAAAAGTTTTATTAGCAAATGTACAGATTTTTTGTAGTATGGTGTTTTATGTGTGTTCTTTACAGAGTATGAAGACTTAAAAATGAAAATGACCTCTCCTACTTTGAAGATGTTGAAAGAACATTACATAATGTGCCATCAAAAGAGAATTTTGTATTCTTGTTTTCAAGGAACAGTAATAAAATATTTCTATAGCAGAGCCTTTCCTCAATTTTAATTTGATGTCAGTAAATCAAGAATATGTTATCTAGTGGTTATGTCCCAAATTGAAGAATGCTGTCACCCAGAAATCATGTGGATTTCTTCAGGATAACATAGCATCATTTTACATTTTATGTACCACTATGCACAAATTCCTTCAAGGCAAATAGTTATTCCAACCCCTACTCAGTTTCTTATTGAAATACTAATGCCCTGTGTATTGACTGACAAATGGTAAAACATATTTTGGTAAACTACCATGAGTAACAAATGGAGCCATTAGAAAAGCACAGTTCTAAAGAAAGAAGCTTTCTAAAGAAAGGGAATATCCAAAACCAATATCCAAATTTTGTTTTCAAATTTCTCATGCTCCTTAAGGACAGAGAAATATAGCTGTAATGGCATTCCAGCACTGCTAAAAATTTCTGTAACTGCAGTCTAAACTAATGCAATTACAGACTGTGATCTTGGGTCATTCTAATTGTACCTTCCAACCATATGTGGGTTGATGATGTGGCTCTTTCATGAAGGACACTGAGTACTTCTCAGAAGTGAAAGACCCCCCTAGACCCCACCACCACCAACAACAAAAAAATCACAATAAACACATAAAAACCCCAAATAAAAATCTGAGATGGTTGGGTTAAATCTGAAATGGGCTGCAAACAAAGTAAGGGAATAAACACTCCATGTAACCTTAACCTGAGGCAAAATATTGGCAGTTCAACAAGTTTTTTGACTTCAATGCTTCCTCTCTTCACAGATGAAAATGTAAGCAAGGAAATGGGTGACTCCACCTTCCCTATGGGACATTCACCAGAGACATAATTTGAAAGTGGATGGGGAGAAGATGCTCTGCAGGAGGAAATGGGGCTCCTGACAAATATGTGGATGTTGTCTTATTGACTGACAGCCACAGTATAAGAGTGAACTTAAAGAAAGGAGCCTTTGAAACAGGTCTGAGCTATGATTCTAGGTCTCTGAATGCGACATCAGTGACTTCTTTGTAACGAAAATTGCTGAGACTATAATTTGCATGTTCAGCACCTACAAAGAATTGACAGAAAAGATGAGTGTAGCACGAGCCTGCATCTGCGCTATTATGCCAGCTGTATGTGTTTACCCAATGTACTTATGTACTAAAGTTCTTGCAAGAGTCATAAACACAATGAAAGTTAAAATAATGAACTCTGATTCATCGTGGCTCATCCTGACTGAATTGGAGCAAGAATATGCACTTACTTCTTAAATGATATCTTTTGAGCTTAGAGAGCAGCTTTATGACTCTGAAACTACCACTTAGATCTTCACTGAACAAATGTACCTACATAATGACATTATCAGTAGCAAGGAGGACAAAACTCAAGGAAATATGAATAAGGATCCCATCTAGGAATGAAGCCTGGCTACTGTGGGCCCTGAAGCCATGGGACTACGACCAGACTGAACTCCACATTCCCCTTTTACTCTCCTTTTGTGAGGACACAGCTGATTTTGTGCCTGTGGAAACCAGGCACTGAACATTGTACTTCTTGCTAAGTCCAGTCAAAGACCTGAGGTAGATCAGAGAGTTTTCTGTGTCCCCAGACAGCTATTTTAAATTTGTATTTATCAATAGCAGATTCTGAACGTTAATATTTGCATATGCATTACAGAATAAGCAACCCTTTAAAAAGCTGTAGAAATTCCAGGCCATTATCTAAACACATTTAGGGGATGTGCTACCTATAGTTTAAGAAAACTTGTCTAGTGTGTTGCATATAAGTTTAAAAAACTTGTTTATTTGGAGGAGATTGATATTGAGAGGACTTGAAAACATGATAAAGTTATTGTAAGTACTGACAAGATAATGAAAACTGTCTCATATTTTGATTTATTTAAATCTTAGCTCATGTCTGAATGGTGGTCAAATATTTTTTTTCCTATTTCTTTTGTTTTTAAATCTGAAAGTTACCAGAGTGTCATCCAAACAAGTAAACAATAAAATTTCTCTAGGATGAATGCAAGCTATGTGTTAAGAGACAATAGTTTTTATCAGTCATTTATTATCAGACTGTAGGGTTGTATTGAGTGAGGTACCACAGAGGATTTTCCCTAGATGATGGATTTGCAATTAATGACCAACATGCTGGAATAGAAAACATATTATTGAACATGAAACATGCAAGCAAAATGGGAGGCACCGAGGCACTAGCAACTGCGAGGGCGGCGGGGGGGGACAGGAAGGGGGCAGGACAGGAATTAAAAAAAACCCCAACAACTTGGATGATTTTAAGAAATTAATTCTTCAAAAAGAGAGGGTGGAATATTGAAGAATGGGAGGCAGCCTCACAAACACAGGAGAGAGATAGAACAGTTAGGTAATACAGCAGAAATGTTATAGGTGATAGGCTGATTGGAAAGCCAAATGTGAGTGAGTAATGTTGTGCTGTTATGAGTAAGGCAGACACAATAGAAAGGAGTTTTAGTAGACCTAAGATAAAAAATACAAAATAATTCTTCCATTCCACACAGGTACTGTGTCTCATTTGCATGTGGCATTTCAAGGAAACTGTGGACTAATTTGAGTGAGGCAATAAACGGACAACAAAAATTTTCAGGGCTTTCAAATAATGTGACATGCAAGAACTTGAAAGAATTTGGGATTTTTAGCTTCAAAAGAGATAGGGTGAATGCAGTGCCATGACAAATCTTAAAATATACCAATGGTCTTGCAAAACCTCCTGGTTTTTTCTGTCTGAGGACAGTAACACAGTGGCATCAACTCTTTGGAAATGTTGTAATTGCCTCTGCCCAGTGATGGTTTTTTGAGGTTAGATAAACATCAAGAATGAAAGTTGACCCTGCTTTGGACAAGTGCATGGATAAGATGACCTTTTGAGATCAGGTGTATTTTTAACACTCACAGACAGTTTGGAGCATGTAGCTGTGATCTCATGAAAAGAGAGGGAAGCTATATGTTTATCTTCTTAGCACTTGGGAGCTAGATATACAGTTCTTTTGGATTCGTTTCATGTCTCAACCTCCTTGTTTTGATGATTTGAATTGCCGTTAGGTGTGAGAGAAATTATTTTTGTACCCTTACTAAAAGTTGTCAGATTGGAATAGGGAAAAAAATAGTGTAGGACATAGAAAATTTCATTCTTCCATACAAGAGAATGTTTTAAAATTACCAGCATATGAATTTGGAGCATTATAGCATGAGTAGAGATTAAGCTTCTGCTAAGTGTTCTTTTTAGAATAATTGATACTAGAAAATAAAGGACTAACAGACAAGAGGAAAAGAATTATTGTCAGAATTTCTATAAATGGAAGAGTATTTTGTGATATAGTCCTTTATGCTATTTCTGTGTAAATGGTTACAAAAGAAAAACATTAATATAGATATAGATAACTAAGATGAGCTATAGATTACTAATATTACTATAGATTACTAGATGAGCTATGATGACTGGGATGTGTGCATCCACTGTAAACCTCTGTGCTATGATTCACTGAGACATGGTTCTTTGTTTTATATAGTGATAGTAGACAGACATGTACCATAGCACTTAGGTTATTCCTTCCCCTCAGCTGTCATTTTTCTTCCTTCCTCCCAGTAACCTCTTTTCATGCCTATCCCAAGTCTCTTCTAGTACTCCCTTTAGGCACATGAGCTTGCCAAGCCTTGCTAAAGGTAGTGAAGAATGAAGGTGAAGAAATGTTCCAGTTCTGCCTCTTTCCAGAGCATGGCACATCTATGATTTGTTGCTCTTCAGTGGAAGCAAGGTCAAGTGACATGGAAAGAATTCAGAGATGCTGCTTACCGCAGCAGAGAGAAAATTAGTGCAGCCAAAGCTCAGCTGGAGTTGCAGCTGGCCAGAAATGTGGGGGACAATAAAAAGAGTTTTTTCAAATACATTAATATCAAGAGACAGTATAGAAATAACATTGGCCCGTTAGAGGATAGAGATGGTCATCTCACAAACAGGGACAGAAACAAGGCAGACATGTTTAATGCTTTCTTTGCCTCTGTCTTCAGAATGATGGACCAAGAGGACCTCAGTGCCCTGAGCTGGACGACCAAGGATGTGAGAATGATCAGCTCCCAGCTGACCCTGAAACTGTTACGGGATCTGCTGCTCCAAATGGGTCCCTACAAGGGGCTAGCTGACATCATCAGACAACACCTCTCAATGATTTTTGAGCAGTCTTGGGAATCCAGACAGATCCCAGCCGACTGGAAGCAGGCAAACATTGCCCCAGTTTTCAAGAAGGGCAAGAAGGGGGACCCTGGAAACTACAGTCCTGTCAGTCAGTCTCACTTTAGTACCTGGTAAAGTTATGGAGAAGATTATTCTGGGACATATTGAAAAACACCTGAAAGACAAAGCTGTCATCAGTCACAGCCAGCACAGCCTCATGAG
>VWZD01012034.1:4516-16960 GCA_013396695.1 Sakesphorus luctuosus | reverse complement strand
ATTTCTGTTTATCAATATGCATTTGTGTTGTATTTTTATACTTATTTCTAATTTATTTGTTTTTATAAATATATTTATCTTCACATTCAAGATTTTTCTTTCTTCTCATTAATTTATATCTGCTCACTTTGTAAACATTTAGTATTGCTTCCAGTTTTCACCCCTGCTAATGAGGATTACTGAAATTGCTAAAAGTATTTGTCTGAAATACTTGACACAAACAAGCTGTAACCTCAATTTCATAGCTATTTTTATATGCAGTCTCTTTCCCTTAATTTTGCTGTCTTTAATTCTTGTTCTTCCCTGCTGCAGGAATGGTAAACTGCTGCCTGTGAATTTTTTCTTAGCTCCCGTTCTATTACATGCTTATCTTTCAGGAAGAGCAGATGTTCCCATATGTGCCCTATCTTTATCCTCTGATGCTTTTGCTTTGCTAACAGATGATTGTATTTCCATTGCCCTCTGTGTCTGGAGAAAAAGATACAGCTCTAAGGAGTTTTTCTGTGTTGCTAATCAATGGGGTTCGTAGGCAACTGGGCTGATCCCTTTCATATACTGTCTGCATTGCTACTATTCCCAGGTATTTTCTCTTGGCATTTGTTCTTTATTTCCTCTCCTCTGCTCTAACCTTAATTTCCCCTAGTTTTTCCTTTCAGCTTCACAGTCTGATGAAGTAACAAGAACTTGCTCAAGTTCACAAAAGACATAATCTCACTTTGCTGTTTTTTCCCCCCATTTTTTTTGTCATTACCTCCAGTAACATATGGTGCTGCTGGAAAGCTTTAGGCAGCACCTTAAGGATAAACCACGAGTGTCATATGGTATTAACTCCTTCCTGATTTCTACACAGGCAGATGTGTGGTAGAGAGGGTCTTTGTGGGAGGGTCTGACCCAAGCTTTTGGAGTTGTTTTGGAGGTAAATGCAAACACAACTCCTTAGAAATACACCTGCAGTCATGATATGGCTCAGCTCTCATTGCAGGCAGTATTTGGTGGTCCAGTGCTCCCTGAATCCAAAAGCAGTTGCTGTCCCTCCTTGTGTTCCACAAAACCATTCCCAGCACTGTTCTGCACCAATGCTTGGTAGCAGAAATCCAGGTTTGTTGCTAAGCAAACTTAGATTAAACTACATCCCAAATATCTCTCCTCCTTCAGGATATAGGGGCCTCATCATAGAGACTATCTTCATTAACAACACATTTCCTCACCTGTTAGTAGAGATAGTGTTGGGAGACTTATGTGAGAAAAGCTGATCATTGTAAGCCATTTTAGGCCTTTTACTCAGCTACTTAAATGCACTGGCCAACTGATGATGACAGGGCTAAGTGCAAAACAGGACTGCATCTTAAGAGCAATCCACGGGACGCAGAAAACCTGAAGCTTATACTACATATATTGCAGGGGCTTTATTTTGTGTCAGCCATACTTTGAGCTGTATGCTGGACACCTGCTACTGGCTGTGTCTCTTCTTATTTTTGCTTGTCTGCTTGATGTGAGTACCCTGGCATGAGAACCAAACAGCAGTAAACAGGGGCAAACAGGAAATTTGCTTCCAAGCACGCACCCTAGATGAAATATTATGATCTTATAGCCTCATTTAGCAACCTATAGCTGCCAAAGTTTTCTCTTGGTGGGATTTTGTAGTCTAGATACTCCTCCAAATGTATCCTTAGCTGCTGTTTCTCACTGCCATTATTTATTATGGAATCCTTTTGTTCTCATATTTTTTCCATAAAGCATTTCCAGATACAGCTGGAATCAGGAATGCTACACAAAATAAAGTCATATTGGAGATTTCTTTCATAAATACAACATAAGCCCATATTATTCTTGCCTAGGCTATTATGAGACATTAGGCCTTTTACGAAATTTCCATAACATAACATCTTCTGCTCTTTATGTTACAGTAGGGAATACACATAGATGGCAGGGCCTCATTTGGTATTCAACTACTGCACCCAACAGCCCCTCCCACAAAGGATATTGCAGGATTAGACAGGGGTCAGAACAGGCACTGCAAATATTTAAGCACATGAGAAAACTGGTTCGGGAGATAGATTAAAATGATTGGGATTGTTTATCTGTCAAAGGCTGTGAATAATTGGAGACGTGATAAGAGTATACAAAATAATTAGTTGTTACAGAGAAGGCAGAGTAGAAGCCTCTCTCCTTCCTGTTCTTGTAACATGCTTTACAATGAAGCATTCAAAGAAATCAAAAGGTGGCAAATTCAGACCTGATGAAAGGAAATATTATCCCATACAAAATGTGATTAGACTGGAAGCAATTACCACTGACTGCCCTGCTGGCCAAGAACACAGTTCAAAGTTAAAGTTCAAAAAGAGAAGAGAATGTGTTCTTTGTATAATAAGGTACATAACAGTAATGCAAAAAGGGAGGAAAAATGTGTCATAAAATCTTAAGTATTTCAGAGATGCAAACCACTCAGTAACTAATACAAGTAGGACGAGATGGCCTATGTGTTTCCTATCTGCTTTTCACTGGGTTGGATTAACCTTCCTGAAAGCACATGGATTGACCTCTCTCTCAATGCATCCATCTGGCATCACATATGGAAAACAAAACACAAGACACCTGAAAGTAATACAACAGGCTGTGAACTTAAGTGCTAAACCAGTGGTTACTACTGTCTTTGCTTGCTTAACTGCAGTGGGGGTAACTGTCAGCACATGGAAAGCAGCACCTTAAATTGCCTCAGCTCAGTTTCCCACATGGATGCATTCTGAGAAAATACATAGCAAAATGCTGTCATACTTATCTGGTTGTTACTTCATGCATATTTCATAGTCACAGAAAAGGTCATTTCCTCTGTGCCTGCTGATACCATTTGGAGGAGAAACAAATATATGTTTTGCAGCTTGAGATTCTTCATCACAAGGACCTCCCATAAGCACCTCTTCAAGATCTCTAGGTCCCTGGTCTTCCACACCTTGTGGACATACAGCAGTGGTTACAAGGAAGAAAAAAAAAGCCTTAAAGCCATAGCAGAAGATAAAGGTTGAAGTTATTTTGGTATGGAACTTAAATACTTCTATCAGTTCAGAATCCTAAAGGCAGAAAGTGTGAGTATGAAAGCCATTGACCTACAGGAACAACTCAATTCCTCAGTAAGGTTTGTCCATTGTTAAAATAAAAATTCCCTTTCAGCAAGGTGAATATAGGCATATATATGGACAGGAATCACATATTTTTCTGTATGTGAGAAAGGTATTTATGATTTGGACTGTGGATTTTGGATGAGACAGTGATTCAATGGTGTTTTCAATGCAGTGCTTTGGGAGGAGGTAGAGAAGGAAGCAATGACCTTACACCTGCACAATGCATATTAAAACAAGAGTCCAATGGACACCGAAATTTTAATGTTAGCATACACCTTGCCTGGTAACCACGGCACAATTAAATAGGTGTCTGACAACAGAGGAGTGAAATAATAAGTTAATTAGTCCTTTGCTTATTCCACTATGCATGCATGAAATAGTTTGAGACAACTCATACTTGTAGAGACTGTTGAGTCTCTCCCTCAATCACTGCTGAGGGATTATTAATTTTAGAAAGTAGAAGCCCTTTTTGCATTTTAGATCATTCTATGTATTATATTTATGTATATGTTGCATATTAAAATTACATCAGAAAAACTTACTCTGATCTATACCAGAATAATTAATAGTTACTGTCTTGGGTTGAGCTGGCAAAATGCCAACTGCCTAAGTGCAGAGAAAAAGTTCCTCCTCCCCCTCCCCAGTNCTCCCACTGCTGCACCATATCTTAGGTTTGCGTCATCTGGTATGAAATATTTCCTTGGTTACCCAGTCAGGTGACAGCTGTCTCTACCAATTCACATAGATTCTCTGAGCCTGCTAATTTGAGGCCTAGCTAAAACCACTACAGTTACTGAAATACTTACAGAATTTTCTAAATATGCGTCAGGTTTTTTTAATCTGCTTCTCACTTTGGAGGAGGTTTTGGTGATTAAGTATTTGTTTTATACACATTGATAGTGAAAAACTCCATGAAATTGTAATTGTAATATTTTATAATATAAATCAGTATATATTTTAAAAATCATAACATAGGCAAAATGAGAATGA
The DNA here is from genome assembly GCA_013396695.1 of Sakesphorus luctuosus. Taxonomy (NCBI): domain Eukaryota; kingdom Metazoa; phylum Chordata; class Aves; order Passeriformes; family Thamnophilidae; genus Sakesphorus; species Sakesphorus luctuosus. The sequence goes on along the minus strand of VWZD01012034.1, from coordinate 12,851 downwards.
TTTGATTTAGTATATTTAGAAATAGTTATTATTTCATTTTTAGCTGGAATTTTCTTTTTCATGACAGAAACAAAAAAGCCACTTCATTCTTTTGACTGGTTCAGAATGAAAGACAAGAAAGCCTTGGAAAATTGATTTCATTAAACCATATGGTACAGTTGAAATAGAGTAATTTTCCAAGTCAGTTTAAGTATTTTAGGCAGAAATTCAAGAGTTGTCAAAGTAGGGATCAAATAAGGACAAGAATTAGTGTTTTAGACAAGTATCTCTTAGAATCTCAGCCCTTCCTTTTAATGTAGTATAGAATAGAAGGATTTCAGTTGGAAGAGACCTACAACAATCATCTAGTCCAACTACCTGCACAATTCAGGGATGAAGAGAAGTTACACATGTTATTCAGGACTTTGTCCAAGTGCCTGTTAAAGACTGACAGGCTAAAGGCATTGACCACCTCTCAAGAAACCCTGTTTCAGGGTTTGACCACCCCATGTTTCCTAATGTGCAGTCTGAACCTCCTCTTGCAGAGCTTTAAACCATTCCCTGGGTCTGATCACTGGAATCCAGGAAAAAGAGATCAGCACGTACATCTCCATGTCTCTCCTCAGGAAGCTGTACAGTGCAATAAGGTCATCCCTCAACCCCTTCTCTCCACACTAGACAGACCCAGGATCCACCAGAGGTGTTGCCTTCCTGTGGACCATTCAAGGACCTTCACGTCCTTGTCACACGGTGGGGTTTAGCTCTTCACACACCACTCAGGGTGAGGTCACACCACGGCTGAGTACAGTGGGATGATTCCCTCTTTCGGCAGCTGGTGATGCCATGTCTGATGTTCTCCAGTGTCCTGGCTGCCCGGGCACTCTGCTGCCTCACACTGAGCTGCTGCCAACCAGCACCCCCAGATCCCTCTGTAGGGCTGCTCTCCAGACACTCCTCTCACAGTTTACACTCACATTGCAGCAGCACTCCATCTCGGGGGCAGAATCTGGTATTTGTTCTTGCTGAATTTCATGCCACTGATGGTTGTCCAGCCCTCCAAACTATTCAGATCCCTCTGCAACATTTTGTCCCTTGAGAGAATCAACAGCACACTTGTTAATGGTGCATTCAACACCTGCATCCAAATAATGGATAAACATGTTGAACAGAACTGTCTTCACATTTGAACCCCCATGCACTGCAGTCTTCTGAGCTCTGCCCTTCAGCCAGTCCTTCATTCAGCACACTGAGTATCTGCTCAGTTGGACAGCTTATACAGAAGGATGCTGTGAAGAACAGTATCCAAGTCTTTATTAATATGGAGAAAATGTATACATTTCCCCACTAAACAGGCAACTTTATCACTAAGGATATCATATTAGTTAAACAGGACTTTCCATTTGTGACTCCGTGTTGACTGTGTCTGATGATTGTATTATTCTTAAAATAATTTTCTCCAAGATTTTTACAGGAATTTAGGTTAGAATAACAAGTTCTTTTTTTTTAAAAAAAGGTCAAATAATGGAGAGTCTGTCATTTATGAGAAGTCGATATCACAGATAATTTCCAAAAGTGGCATTTAGATATTTTCTTACCAGTGAATGACAAGCTCTTTTACATGAGTGTTCACATAATGTTGTTGAAAAAACCATGAAATTATTGTAGTTCCTTTTACATTAATCAGGGAATGCTCCTGTTTGCTGTGTGCTGGGTAACCTGCTCCACTGTTTCACTTGAATGAAACTGAGTTTCACCATCCCCATCCATGCATTTGTTGTAATTAATGAGTAGACATCCTATGTGGGGTTACTTTTTTCCCAATTTTGAGAAAGTCTCATTTTCTTAGAATACCATAGTTCATAAAAATGAACACAATATATTTTATTATTTAAGGCCAACACTTTATCTATCATCTCTGGAAAGAAGAGAAAGAGGGAAAGAGAGAATTCATATTGATAGCAGTTTTCCTCACACTTGGCCTCTTTCTAAAAGAAAATCAAATTGTTGCTCTCAAGCCACCTGGTAGTATTCTTTAAAAAATTTTTCCCAGTAGATTTTCACACCCATCCAGAGAGACAGAGTTCCTGAAACACTGTATCAGTTCAATGAGGTGCTAAGGAATATAAAAGACACAGTGTTCTTTCAGTCAAATTCTTCCTGTTTTGATAACACTATTCTTTATGGAAAAAAGTCACCAGTTTCTGCTGATTCTAGGCCTTAGACTAGCAGTGTAATTCAGATTTCAATTTGAAAGAGAGATCTCCATCTGTGTACACAGTTAATGGGAACAGGAGCTCATTCTGAGAGATTGTGTAAACATTTTCATTACTTTGGGGAAAGCCTTTCTTGAAGAAAGTTGGGAAGTGTCATGAAAAACACATTAGACCTTGCTGTGTGTCTCTGTTTATATATATTGTAGCAAAACTATTAAACTAACATCAATAAGCTTGAATAAGGCATCTCTGACAAAGAAATAGCACCTAAAACAATGCCATATCACGGTTAAGTGCATTATGTGCTATAATGCATGATTAACAGCTGTTATATGCTTGCTATGCAGAGAAAGAGATGGTATGGATTATCAATAAACACTTTCAAATGCTCAGTGGGGCTGCTTCACTTCAGATTTGTAACAGTCAGTGACTTCAGGGGCAACCAGGTTTTTTTGCCAAATCAGATAATTACCTCCTAGTACTAGGGATAAGAGATGTGGGTAAATTCCTGTTATGTGAATGTTTCACCTGGAAATACGGCTTTTTCCTTACATATATATCTTTTTGTAGGTAACAAGCACTGCAGTTATTTGAAGCAGCTGGAAGAAAAAATATAAATACCTTTAAAAATACAAACCACTTATCTGAAATGTGTAGTTTGGTTTTTGGTTTTTGTGGGTTTTTTAATGTATTCAATATATTACACATTGAGTACTTCTTGGAAAAAAAAAGTACAAACCCAGTAGCCCAATTGGTAAATGTTTTTCACTTTCACCTTCCTGGTGAATTGCTTCAATCACTTGCAGATCTCCTAATCTTGTCCATAAAGTATGGATTATCCCATGTCAGATCTCTGCCTTATTGGGTAAAACATTAAACCTTGTTTTTGAGCCTTTGTTTTTGGAATTACCTGAGACAGGAACAAGTACTTCAAATATAAATCTTACAATCAGAACAGCAGGTCTTCAATTTAACTCAAGGAGATTTAAAAATGTTGTTGAGGCAGCTTACATCCTTTACTAATAAAGCAATTGGAAATGAAAACAAGCTGAGCATCCCTTGCAGCAGGTTTCCTGCTCCTCATCTCCAAAGCCCTTCACAATTCTGCCCATTCCTCCTGTGAGGTGTTGTCCTTGCCCAAATTCTTTTCCATCCCAGACCTCATATCCCTACTTTGTCACCTGATTAACCATGAGTCCTGTCTGCTACAGGGACACAATACAGCACTACTTCATCACTGACAGTGTCCCTGACCTCACTTCTTTCACAGTTCTACTCACTTCCCCACCTACCTCAGTGGGGAGACCCATCAACAAGAGAAGAAGACTGCTGACAGTACTGAATATTTTGCACACATACTAATAAGCAGAAAGTGTCTGTTCAAAGCAGATTGCAATTTCTCTGCCTCCTGTGACAGCAATTAATTCCCATAACTTGGCAAAGTTCTTGGCGCAGCAAGATCCCATTGTTCTTAATGGCTGAAGAAACAAAGTTGGTATGAAGGAAATTCTTATATAAACTTAGCACTGGGTTAACTAGCCTATAGTAAAAGATAAGTGGAAGCTCTATTATTCATTACTTGATCATATCCTTTTTCCTGTCCATGTCTGATCTCTGGTGAAGGCAAAGTCCCTTTCAGACTGAAGAACAACCTCTGTATTTAACATTCTCTTGTTGGGTTCAGGGTCACACTGTGTACCTCATGCAGGAATAAGACCACGAGTGACAAGAAAAAGCGCTTTAGGAAGCCACTGGCATTTTTCTGTTACTTGCTTTGAAAGATGGTTTCGCTGGCTGACTCAACTTCCAGCCCTGGAGAAATTTAATTTGCTTCACGTGTAATTTCAATATTTCTGTTTTTGTCTTGCATAGTGTGGTTCAAGGGTTGGTATAGTTAGTATTATGATTATTACAATATTCATGGGAGGAAGCAGATGAAATCATTTGAGGGCAGCTGTGACTAACACAGTCAGGATTTATAAGTCAAACAAGGTCTGGGACTGTAGCTTAGCCTCATTAAAGGAGCAGTCATATCCAAAAAACAATCTCTTAGAATGAGCTGTAGTCTCTAATCATGAAAGCCTAAGGCAAAGAGGATTGACAAAAACTGAAAGGTTCAGGGAAACTGGGCAGTAAAAAATGACCAGCATCTGGTCTCATTCTACCTTTGTCAGTGCCTAGCTCCATACAAGCAGAAAAGAAAGAGCTGTACAAGACTCAACTGCTATCTAGAGGAACAGTGTAAATACATTTCTTCAAATGTGGCCAGATAGCAAAGCAGTGCCACTTGCTAATATGAACAAATCACTCTTTAAAACATGTTCTTTCTATAAATGACACAAATTAGCACGAGGATGAAATTGCCACAAATGACAGACTGCAGGCACATAGTTAGGTACATCTTAGAACAACAGTGCATCAACTTCAGTCTAAAAAATGTGTCCTAGATTTCACTTGAAGGTAAGGCAAAGGATATGTCACATAATTTGTTGTTTGAAAGTCCTTGATCTTATCAAACAGGAGGCATTTTACATTTCTTTTGTCCTATAATGTGCTTTAGTGTTTTGGTTACCATCATGTGAAATATAAGAATTTGCACTTAAGAAACCAGTCTGTTTTAAGTAAAGATCAGGGCAAGAACAGACAGTTGATATGAAAGCTTTATTTCACCCTAAATAGGCAATCTGAAGAGTTCAAGCTTCAATTTTAAATTATTTTTCTTTTGTATCATTGTAGCTTATTTCACGTATGATGCTACATTAAGTGGTTCAATCTACCATGACGTAACATTAACAAAGAATAACATTAAAAATGAGAAGTTGAGTTCTTCTTTCCTTTGTGAGAATAAAGGTGCTCACAGAAGAAATGAGAGTGAAAAGTCATATGTGCAGACATTTGCATTGCTCAGATCAGATTTGCAAAAGAATGTCTTCCCACTGTGCTGGTTTAAGGGCAAACCAACAGGAGAAATGAACCCAACAGAAAAGAGATTATAAGCCAGAGTTACAATTTAATAAAAAATATCACAATAAATGCAATGGCACAAAGAAAAAATTGGTTTTAACCCACAAAACCCAGAAGTATAACCCAGCACCCTGGGGTACAAACCTGTTAGCCCCTGTGCTGAGACCCACATGGTTCCGCCGAGTCCAAAGTAAAAGGAGGTGAAAAAGCTGTTGGTGCAGATGACAGTTGCAGTCTGGTCGAGAGTGGTGGTCTCCTGTCAAGGTTCTGGACCTTCTCTGGTTCTGACAAGTGGTACTCAAAGTCTCAAAACCCCAAGATTATATACCCTTAGGTTTAGGTGGGAGCATCCAGTACCTCCCCCAAGGCCAGGGGGGTACTTTTGGAATTGTTGATGGTCCATTAGCAGACACATCCCCTCAGGCTGGGTGTGAAGGTGCTAACGACTTCCTGGAGGGTAATCATCACAGTTGCTATCTCACAAGCTTCTTTCACACCCAAGCTTATATCGTGAGTGGTCAGGTGTGCCCTGGGCAGCTGCTGCAAATGCTCCATTGTTAACAGTTTGTGAGAGATTACATAGAGGGTTTAGAATACATAGCTTTTGTCACACCTACACAGTGGTCCTGGTTGCTGAACCAGGACACCAACACTTTTAAAACGTTCATCACTGTTTTTATGCAGAAGCATTGGATCATCTCTATGTAAAACTATAACACCAGGGATTTGGCATAAAACTTTCTGCAGTTCTCTCCCTGCCGCACACTTATATTTTACCATCATGGAAACTGTCCAGGTTTCCCTCCAGCATTTTGTGAAGGCAATGAAAATTTTCCCAACTGCATAACTGTGACTGTCGCGTGACACAATAGCTACCCATTGCCTGTAAGAGTAACATCATGGTATTTTAAAGAAAAAGGATAGTGAATTGCACAAGGAGTTTTCCTTGATCTGAAGCAATATGTTCAGCTCAGTTCTGGAAATTTGAATGCTTTTTAGGTATTGTTGCTAGCTAAGTTTTGAACCAAAATGTTCTAGAGTAAAAAACTGGTGTCTCAATTTGAAAATGTCAAAACTCTGTATTCCATAAAGCATTGCCTTCATCTTGACCTATTTAACAAACTAGACACAATTTTAAGAATTTTTTTAGAGATTCCAAAGCATTACTTTTTGGCAGACCTAATTGCAGCTTTACTATTTCACAAAACCAGAATCAGAGTGTAAGCATAGCAGCATTAGAGTTTACTCTGTAAGTTCCTCCGAGTGTCCCTCAGATTTGGGGGCTGGTTTTCTGATGTCAGCAGACATATTTCAATTTTCTCTGTCTTCTTTCTTTTAGCTCATAGGAGGAGTGAAAAAATGCATGATAATTTAATTTGAATGTCAGTTAATGTACTTGGGCAGGAAATTGCTTCATGTCTTCAAAATTAGATTAAATAGCTGTTGTTAGCACTATGAGGGTGTAGCTTTCATATTCTAAATATGGCTCATTGAAAACTGCTGCAAGTAAAAGTTCTCAGCCTAAATATTTTGTTTTTCCTCACCAAGGACACTTGAGTTTCTAGGAAGATGAAAAAAAAAACCCTAAAAATGTCCCACAGCCAACCCCCCGACAGTATAGTTGGATGCGGTACATAACTGGCAGGTCTGGTGCTGGTGTGGGCAGCAGGAACCTTTCACGCTTGTTTACATCAGTGTGTTTCCTCAGGATGCCTCCAGCAGCACAACTTAATCACCTCCATAAGTGTGAATGACAGGCAGAAGATAGAGAACAGATCCTACAAAGGCTAATGCACTTGCTTGAATCCTTTCAGGAAAAAAGTCCAAATCAAAGAATCATAGAATGTTAAAGGGTTGGAATGGACCTTGAGTATCATCTAGTCCCAACCCACTCTGCTGTGGGCAGGGATACCTCCCACTAATTCAGGTTGCTCAAGGCCTTATTCAACGTGGCTTTGAGCACTGACAGGGTTGGGACATCCACAGCCTCGCTGAGCAGCCTGTTCCTATGTCTCACCACCCTCACAGTAAATACTTTTTCCTAATACCTAGCCTAAATTCACCCTTCTTTCAATTTTTACCCATTACTCCTTGATCTATCTATACTGCTCCCAATGAAGAGTCCTGCTCCAGCTTCCCTGTAGGTCCCCTTCTGAAGACTGGAAGGTTTCTATGAGGCCTCCACACAACCTTCTCTTTTCCAGGCTGAACAGCCCCAACTTCTCAGACTGTCTTAGGGAAATTGTCCAGTCCTCTTATCAACTTCATGGCTCTCCTCTAGACTTGCTCCAACAACCCTTCTTACAATGGAATATCAGAACTGGATGCAGCACTTCAGGTGGGGTCTCACCAGAGCAGAGTGGAGAGGCAGAATCACCTCTCTTGACCTGCTGGCCACTCTGCTTTTGATGAAGCCCAGCATTTGACTGACTGTTTGGGCTGTGATTACATACTGCCAGCTCATGTTGAGTAATGAACTGTTTAGAGGCTACAAAAAGGACTATGAGAACATGTATTTTTACTGACTATTTTAATAATTAAATGGCTAAAATTATTTATGAAATGCTGAAGTTTTGGTAATTCCAGACATGAGTTCCTATTAGTCATGTGTTTTAGACTTGATGAAGATTGATGTCAAAATCATCCTTCTGTAACTCATGTATTTCCTTAGAAATTATTCTTCTAAACTGCCAGAGGGGAAGGCTTACATACATAAATGTTATTGCTTTTACATGTTTGAAATCATACTCAACAGTACCATTGGAACATATCTACTTCAACCTATTTCTCAGATCACAGGCATTAAAACTAATTTCAGATTTTACAGGCCATTGCAATGATACTGATAGTCTTCTGAAGTGCATTGTTTTGCCCCCTTCAAGATAATTAGGACTTTGACATGTCCTTGCAACAGTTGGCTAAAATCATTGCAGTTTGCTAGGATAGCAAACAGGTAGACATACTTAGATTTTCTCTGGATGTAGTTATGTGTCTAGCCTACCACTGGCGATAATATAAATTTTCATTAACCTCCATGAAGCCAGTTATTTGTTTATAAGTAAGGAGTTTTTATACTGGATGGACTTGCTTTTATTGAGTGATATGCCAGTATTTGCCAGCATGGTAATTCTTGTCAGAACATATACATGGTCATATATGAGAATATATATGTTCATGTA
>VWZD01012033.1:53998-78432 GCA_013396695.1 Sakesphorus luctuosus | reverse complement strand
TAGTAAGATTTTTTGCATTATGCAAGCTTTTCTTCAATATCAACATAATCAAGTTACCAAGGAGTTTGAATAAGATATTGTCATTACCACTTTGGTGCGTATTGTCCATGTTCTGGTTTTATATAATACATAATAATTACATTATTTAATATAAAATTTCAAATTCTGACTTTTTTAATATGTTTCAGGTTGAATAAAAAGCTTCAGGCAACAGTTTGTCATGGTCTCTGTGCTGATGGATGTTTAAAATGCTTTATGGCAGCACCAACCACACATATTTTTGCTCTACAAGTGAAAAAGTAATTAATTTATAAGAAAATGTAGTTATTTTTCCAGAGATGCATAACCTTATACTCCAGAATCTAATATTTTGACATATTAAGATAGAATGTCATGAACTGAATTAGTTAAAATAGTTCATTGTGCTTTAGATTGGAGGGGATGCAATGGTGGGTAACTTGGTTTGGGAAAGTGGACATTTATTGAACATAGCATGTTCCTTTACTTGTATGTCATTTGGGAATATCCAGGTTCATTTGTGTTTGAAATGCAATTAATAAATAACCTTGCCACACAGCAGATAGTTACTGACAAAAAGCATGTCTGATATTAATTTTTTAATATACCCTTCATAGGAGGCATTTTTGCAGCTGTTTGTTGGAAAGAGGGAATACCTTCTTTTCACCTGAGTGCTGTGCCTCAGGAGCACAGTTAGTGTGGAATTTGGCCAGAAAAGAGGCTTCTCTAATGCACCCAGAATTAGACTGCATTTCAACAAGAATAGTAAACACTTCCCCTTCTTGTGTTCAAGCACCTGAGTTACATGGCAGAAATGGAGACATGAGCTGGTTGATCACTTCATTGATTTTATCAAGCCTTCAACTGAACATTCCCCAGGAAAGACACTGATCTCTCTTCCCTGGACTAATTTCGCCAAGGAGTGAAAATTTTATTGCCAGATCATTTACGTATTCCAACTTCTTGAGGGTATATACCTTCATATTTCAACAAATTTGAATGGCAGAAATGCAAGAGGTGGTTTTCTCTGGAACAGAGGCCTGTCAGTATCTTATAGTAATACTGTATCACATTGTAAATTATGTAAATTAAATTACAGCCTTTAGATAGCAATGTTTCTATCCTTTTCAATTGTGAAAATCTGGAATTGAAAACCTGAGTCTGCAGCTTCTGCAGATGCACCTATGTTTGTCTTCTTTTCTAGGATAACATGCAGTTGGATTGCTTGCTATATTCAGTGGCGAGGGAATATGACACTTGAAGTAAAGCAATCCTTATGTATGCTTCCAGTAAAGTGTAATGGGGCTCTCTGTAAAGGAAAGGTGCTGTAAGCGACCCGTAACCTGGCTGCACCAAACCTCTATCTTTTCCTTCTGGTATATTTAACTTTTCAAAGTCCTGATCAAACTGTAACCAGCAGGCTATCTCTGCAACTCGAAGTTGTGGACTTGTTCTGACAAGTACAGCACAGAAAGCCTCTGTTTTCTTGTATTTTGCACAGAGGTTTTTCTGCATGGTCAGCCACCCAAAGCAAAACAACAAAAAGTTTCAAATATTAGAAAGGAACACATACCTATATAAAGCCATGAAGCTCTTGCTGAGATGGTAATGGGGTTTTACTGGTTTCTTTCTCTCCTCCAGGGAAGTACCGTTGTGACCTGTCCTTTGTTACAGCAGTCTAATATGCTTAATTTTAAAAAATACTGGTGAAACTATCATCCATTTACATGATAGAAGGTCAGTAAATTAGCAGAGTTTAATTGTCTTAAGGACATGTGGTAAGAATAACAGAGAAGCTTGAATTTTTTTTACGAAATGGGAGTCAGGTTGTGATCTTGTGCTCCTAACTAGGGTCTTTCAGTGTATTTACCAGCTTGGATACAGGTTTTCTATTAGCTGTAGGCCTTGGAATATCAGCAATGGAAAATGCCAACTGAATTTTGTTATTGTTTCCTATGTACAATTTTTTTTTTAAACTATCAACACATTATTAATGTCGTTGCTATTCTCATTGCAAGTGGTTTTCAATTTAGAAGTCAGGTGCTGCAAGTATCCTTGTGGGTATGGGAAAAGAGTACAGGATGGAAAAGTATGGCAAGAGAGGCTTCATCTCTGATGACAGTGTTGGAGGACTTGGACAAGATTTTTTAGTATGGGCTGAGTCAATTTTAAAGTGGTAGCATTGCTTAATAACTAAGGTCTTAAGCTCTGTTTCTGGACTGAACAGACCCAGCTTTCTTATGCTTTCTCTTTGATTACCTTTGGTCTCTTGAGTTTCCCAGTTATTTGGGCTATCAAGGAAATACACACCTTCGTAGTGTACCAGCCACTGTCTCACAGTAGAACCCTAATTCTTTCATGCATTGCTTGCAGCACTTGTGTAAACCTTTTTTTATTCCCCACAACGCTGTGCTAAAATGCTGCTGTTAACAAGAAAATATGCTGTCCATCTACAGCAAACAGGTCATGAATTAAGTTACAGTGCAGTGAGAGGGAACTTGGGAAGTCCCTACCCCCAACCTGGTACTTGCAACCCAACATCTTCAGTGCTTCACCGACCTTACCAGTGAAACAGGTTGACAGAAGAGGCTTAGGGAGTCAACATAAGATGATTTTTACAACAGCTAAAGTTATGTATCGTGTATGCTTGGCAGCTGAAAAGCCGAAAGTCGGGATTAATGCACTGTGCCGCACGAAAGCCGCGTGGAGCGGCAGGGCAGCAGCCGGATCAACCAGCGCCTCGCGTGGGCAGCTCCGAGCCGCATTCCGCTCGCTGCGGGACCGCCGCCCGACGCCCGGAGCAGAGAGGGGCGGAGGGGAGGGCTGCGGCTGCCATGGGGACACTGGGGCTGCCGCGGCGCCCTGCCCCGCCGGCGGGCTCGCACCCTGCGCTCTGGCCGGGAGAGGGCAGCGCGCCCCTCCGAACGGCGCTGGGGGCCGGCCCGTCCCTCCCGGCACCAGGGCTCCGTCGGGGCCGCGTGGGGCTGCCCGCGGAGATCCCTCCGTTCCTTCCCTGCCCTGTAGAGCTGCCGAGGGGGGCTCGGGCGGCTGTCCCGAGGTATGCTCCCCAGGAGCCGGGCACCACCTTGCCATCACCCAGGACCGCCACGAAGCAGCTTTTGTTCCCTCATAGCGGGGGCTGCCGAGGCCCGAGGGCGGTGCATCCGCGCGGCTGGCGCGCCCCGCCGAGTTCCCGCGGGCGGCTGCTCAGCGCCACCGCCTCCTCCCACGGCACCTGTAGCGGCGGAGTCTCGCTCGGGACGCTCTATGTCGGTAAGGCCGCCGCTGCCACGAGCGAAGCGCGGAGTCCAGCCCGCGGCACCTGCTGCCCAGCAGCGCCGGCGCAGGGCCCGCTGCGCGGGGCGGGGAGCGCCTCGTTATCCGGAACCTTCGCCGGGACGCGAAGTCGAGCTCGGAGGAGCTGCGGGGACGTTCCCCTGCTGTGACGGTGCGAGGAGCATTTGCGTGGGCTGTCAACCTTCCGAACCCCCCACACGGGGAGAGGATTCGTGGGGGTTTTGGACTTTTTTTTTGTTGTGGTTTTTTTTTTTTCTTTTAGTAAGTGTTGAGGTTTTTTTCCTAAGGTCATGTTTCCATAAAAACTGCTTGATTTTTTTTTTGTTCTTGCTCCACTGTGAACATGGTATTTTGCTCTGGTCGTAAAGTTGCCTTTCTCAGACAGAGCAAAAAAAGTTTTCAACTTACTTTAACTTCTTTAACAACCAGAAAGGTAAAGGAAATGAAAGCTTTTCTGATGGTAAATTCTGAGAAACAACTTTTGAAGCAGTTCTTGGGAGCGTTGTGTTGGGACACTGGTGTGCACAGCTTAGAGATGTGCCAGTTTTCAACCTCCACAGTGATTTTTTTTCATAGAATAAAAGCTCTGAAGTCCTTCATTTTTATGGACTTGCTTCTGTCTCTGTATTTGGTGCTATACAAAAATGAAGGTAGATCTCATAAGTCATTATAAGGCACACAAATGTAATTGAAAACCTAACAGATGTTTTCTTTTTTCGAGGTAGTTTGCTTTTCACCACACATTGTGGAAATAATATTTGAGTAAGAGCGATTTTTCCAGATAAGTAAAAAATGAACTGTATTCTGTGAATTCGGTATGAAAAATCTACAGGACAAAATGGTGAAAATATTTTAGTAGTTAAGTGCTTCTATTATTCCAGGATGGTGTTTGAATATTGACTGTAACAAAGAAAGTAATTGTGTAGATATATCTTAATATTCTACCAGAAAACTCATCTGGCCTTCTCAATTGACTTGTAAATTAGACTTTTATGTCAATTTTGTTGTGTAATATAGTGGATGAGTTTTCCTTTTTTTTTGATCTGCAACTGCTTCAATTAAGCAGAAGTTCCCATTCACTCCTCCCAAGAACAGTTCCTTTATAGGGTTGTTTCAGAAGGATAGATGTAGTGGCCTGACGTTCTTTGGATCTGAATAACATGTTGCATGAGAATTTGCACCAGGATATAGGAAGGATAGCCTATGACTAGTATGGTGATTCAGAAGATCCAGGGCCAGGTTTTGGCTTTGCCAGCTAAAAAGGAACTCTTTCCGTGGTCACACATAAGTCAGTCAGCATCTGCATATCTTGATTTCCTGGTTATAAATGGAGAATATGGTAATCTCAGGCAGGAACATATGTTCTGTGTGCCTTCTGCAACTAAGTATTTTAGTTTCCAAGATGCTACCTATAACAGGAAGCAGAATTTGTATCACAGTGCATGTTTGTACCCAAGTATTGAAGCTACAAAAGTCTTTGCTTGAACCAGGAGTTTTTGTACTTTTTGACTGGAGTGCTCCATTTCCCTTTCCCCCTCCCCCTCTTATATATTAGCTTGAATATTACTACATCTGTAGCATTTTATCACTGCCTGTGTAGGAATGTTTTTGGAATTTTCCTTAGTTTTTCCTGTTGAAATTCTTCAAAAATTACAGAATTTTCAAAAATTTACAGCCTTCCTTACCAGCTAGTTGAACCCTGTGAGTTGTATCTTTCAGGCTTAGCATCAGTAAGACAAGCAGGTACCATCAAACTACATTAATAGTTAGAAGGGGGTTAAAACGTGGGAAAGTTGCCTTTCTGGAATGGAAGCTGCTTATCTGAATAACAAAATCATGTTTAGTGACTTTTGGTATTGAAAATTTGTTTCTAGTTCTTAATGGCTTTAGAATTTGTTGCATAGTTCTAGTTGTATATGAAGGTGACCCGAAAGGGTCGTTAAACACACAGAATATCCCCTCACTTTTTTAGTTACAGCAGTGTAGTGGATGGCCAAGCCTGAGTGATGAAGTGTCAAAGCACTGGAGCACATGTAGAACAAAATGCTTCTACTCCACTTCTACCTTCTCAGTAAACTGTACACCTGTGCTGCATGAACTCTGTAAGGGGACGGCATTTGCTCTGGTCCCATGGTTTCACAGTGCCCAGACTAAGGAGTAGTAAATTCTAAAAGCCCTTAAAACTTTCATACTTAGATAGCTACCATCTCTGTCAAAATGGGCATTAAAAGCAGTGAGGAAGGTGAGACAGGTAAGATGTTTTATTTTGTTTCAGTAACCTTACAAATACATTTGGGTTTATTTTTGTCTTTCAGTAATATATAACCCACATTCCACATTTTAAATGTTTCTAAATTCTAGAGCCCCATTTTATTTTTAGTGGAAATGAAAATGCTACCTTAAGAATGTTAACTCAGAAATGCATAAAGAATATATTTTGCCAGCCTCAGGATCAGGCTTCTGTTGTAAGAGGCATTTTTTCCTAGAGTTGTTTATAAACCCAAGCCTATTTTTAAAAGATTAAAAAGTGTGATCCTTTTTTGGAGAGCCTTTAAATATTTTCCCTTCTAGGGAACATGAAATGGCATGCCTTTAACAAATTAGAAGAAATATTATAGCCATGAGTGGGATGATTTTTTTTTGAAGGAAGATTTAAGTTTCTTTTTGCCTCAAATTGTTGAAAAGAGCAATGTCTTTAAAGGTGCTTAGCTGCATTTCTTCCACTCGCTTCAAGAGCAGCTAATGTCTGGTGAAGTAATCAACACTAGTGCAAGCTGCTTCATGATAAATTGAAAAGGGAAAGGTTTATTTTACCTCTCAGTTTGAATACTGTCAGAACGCAGTAAATGAATGTGCCTGCAAAGCTACTAGCTGAGGGTTTTGCTTTGTCCCCTCTCTATCCACCATGCTGTACATGTTCAGGAGACCCAAGTGTAAAAATGATGCAAAAAAATCATGTTAAAAAGTTTGTATGTGAAGTTTAAAACTGGTATTTATTATCCATGTATTTTCAGCTTCCTACTGTTTACTTTAATTTATTTCTTCCAAGGTCTTTTAGTCAGGTCCAGAGCAAGGATCTGCACTTAAAGAACATTCTGTGCCACGTTTGTCCTGGAATCTGTGCAGTGCAGTTCCTGGTTCTTAGGAAGCTTTTAGCAAGCCTTCAGTGTACTAACATAACGTGACTCAGATGGCATCTAAATTCAGAAACACAGTTTGGTTCAGTTGCTGTGCTTGTTTTGAAGAAGTTGTGGGATGAGCGTTATTAACAGAAACTGGATGGTCTGTGAACACCACACTGAAATCTCACTGGTTTTGAAGAGTGTTAAGATCTGAGAAATATAAACAGAGTATTTACTATGATTCATGTCTATCTTAAAGGCTGGCCTGTGGGTTGATTATTATTTTCAGGATTTTTTGTTCATTTATGTATATCTACCGCTGCTTAACTGAAACGTCTGCTGCAAGTCTCTCCAGTTTGCAGCACATCACAATAAAAGATTCCATTAAATTTACTGCTAAACTGGATGCTAGAAAGGTTTTTGTGTGTGTATGCATGAATCCTGCTACTGATGCCATTGGTAATGTGGGCAGTGCCTGAAACCAGATCTGGTTGTCTGTTAGATGCCTGTCCTGCTGATTTTCTGTGTCAGAGGTGCAGATACCAGAGAAGGGGATCAGGTGTTGCTCTGTGAGATTATGTGTACCCATGATCTCAGGAGCTCCCATTGCTGTGTGGAGTAGGACTACTCAGCACTGGAGGGCAATTGTCTATGTGGCACCTTGTGGGCATTGTGGACCCAGCTTTTTGTGGACCTGAGCAGCTCTTTGTTGTACAGAGGAGGTGAGTGGTAAGGTGTATGTGATGGTGTCTCCTTAAATCCCTTGCTCTGAAATGGAGTTTGCACAAGAGCTGCACTGTAGCCAGAGATGAATGTTTCCTCCCTACTTCATCCTCTTCATGCCTCTCCCAGCCACTTCCAGCAGCCAGACTGACTTACTGTAAGCCCTAGATGGAGGAAAGATGTGAGCATTCATGTAAATTTTTTTTTTCAAACAACAAGGACTCCTGAGTGTGTGAGGAAAGCAGAAGAGGCCATTTAGTGCTGTGGGTTGACATTTACTGGAAATGAAGAGTAGCGTTAGGTACCCCTTTGTATCCAGGAAACACCATTATAGGCTGGTTTGTCAGGGAATTAATTACATATGGAAAGTAATGATTGTATTTCAACATGGTTTTAGTCAGTGCTGTATGAAAAACACTGATTGCTTCTGATGACCTAAGTCTTCAGGTTATTTAGCCTCTCAGGATTCGTGTTGAGCTAGGTACTTACTGTTTCTGATTGCACAGGCTCTGAGGGGATCCACAGTGTGATACAAGCAGAGGTTGAAGGGAACGGAAAGCAGGAAGGCACTATCTCTCCAATGAATTTTGTTTGTATTAGCCAATAGAAAAGAAGTTTGTTGCAATGATTATTCTCCAAAGGAAGAGCTAAGTTAGGCTTTCTTCTGCACCCCATTGGCTAAGGGCATCTCGACCCCACAATGTTAAAGGGGCTTGAGTAACACAAGGATTCAAGGTTGCTGTTTGCCCTTCAGAATTAGTAACTAGAGTAGGCAGTGATGACATGGCTGCAAGAGCTACCCCTCCTAGTCCCACAACTTCACTAGTCCCCAGCTTCACTAGGAGTTAGTGGCCATGCAGATAGCCAAACTTCCCGCGCAATAATAGTTACGTCAGGTCCAGTGTCCAAGAGAACTGTAACAGTCACTCTGGAAGTGGGTCGAGGCTGTAGTTACGAGGTGCAGGTCATTTGAGGATATTGATCAGACACTTGATGTGACCATAACACTTGTGGTGCTCCCATTGAACCAAAGCCTTTGTCATCTCTCTGAGTTTGCTCTGTATGCGGAACATAGATCACAAAAGGAACAAATTGAGCAATTTGTGTACCTTTAGGAATAGTTACTGTAGGCCAGGGCATTGATACCATTGCACAGATCTGCCCTGTGTAATCAGCATATATAACACCTACATGTACAATTAATCCTGATATTACAGCACTAGAACGAGCTATTAACAAAGCACTGAGTCCTCTCCCTATAGGTCCTTGTGCATCTAAAGGTACCTTTGTTACTGCTGTTGTTGAAATAGTGACTGTGTCTGCAGTGGATACATCCATACCTGCTGATCCACTGGTCTTGCCTGTCAGGCTGTCAGAGAGGGATACACTTGTGGAATTTGTCCTAGATAAGGATTGACTGAGAGAGGCACTTGTGCCTGAGTGCGCCCCTTCACACTCTTCTTCCCATTTCCCTAGAGTGCTGCTACGCTCACATGATATTTAAAATGACATTGTTTAGCAAAATGTCCAAGCTTGCCACACCAGGAACAAGTTTTACCATTAATACTTTCCTTTACCTTAACAGTCTTAGCTGGGCAATTAATTTTTAAATGTCCCTCTTGTCCACAGTTGTAGCTTTTTTGTGGAGGACGCAGCACAGCAGCAAGTGCTGACATTTTATGAGATACAGAGCCAACTTTTGCACATGCCTGAACCATGTCAGATAATGTTGGATTTCCTGGCAAAGCCCCAATAATTTTTTGACAATCTTCGTTAGCATTATCTCAGGCTAATTATAAGCATAAAGTATTTCTTAACTGTTCATCCGACACTTGTTTTATCAAGGACGCAGCTAAACGCTCAGCAAATTGCAAAAATGGTTCCTTTAGCCCTTGTTTTACTGACACATATTTTGTTTGGGGAGCAGCAAGGTCCATTTGAAACAGAGCTGCCATCCCTATACGTTGAGCTTGGCTCAAAATTGCAGGTTCCCAGGTGGCTTGTAATTCTGGATTACTAAAAGCACTAGTCCCCACAAGAGCTTCAACTCCCACTTCCCCTAAAGGGCTTCCCTGTGGTGCATTTAAATTTTCCAAAGCTGCCACCTTTGCTGCTTTTCTGCAGGCATTTTCAAACACATGATGTTGAACTGTTTGAAACAATGTTTGTACCAAATGCCGTATATCATAGGGAGCTAATAAATCAGTACTTATAACTCTTATCAACTTCATTACTTCAGGGGAGTTAACACCATATTGTGCAACACAACGTTGTAAATCTTGTTCCACCTTCCAATTAATAACATAATGCTCATAATTTTTTCTTGAGTTTGGAACTACTTTTGGGAGAGGAGAAGCTCCTGTAGCATTCTTATCAAGCAACATTGTATTAGATTCAGGCACAACAGTAGGAGGTCCTAGACAATCAATCAGCTCCCAGTTTACCTGCTCTGCTGCATTTTGTTTTACTGCATTCCAAAACTGGATTTCGTGAAAATGCAGAAGTAATAAAAGCAGTACTGTTTGTTGTCTTTTGACATTTCCCTTTCCCCAATTGTACATTAGCCAGATATTCACACAACTCCTCCTCACTGTCCGATTCTGGCAGAGGATACAAATCACAGGCAAGAGAATCCTTCTCTCCCATTTCATTTACAATCAAAATACAAGGAGCAGTAGGTGCATTTTTAAAGCTTGATAAATCAGTCAATAACTCTTTTTTCTGTGTAGGAGTAACATAAGATCTCAAAGCAGAAGGATGTGGTGGCACCTTAGGTTTAACTGTTGCAGTTAACAACTGCTGTGAAGACAAACGACTGTTCTGTTTAACATCCAATTCCTTTCCCACAGTAACAGGCCTTTGAAGGTGTTCTCTATTAGTGTCCATTTCAGCTAGGGAGGCACTTTCTGGAGGGGCATTTTCAGTCATTTTAACTACAGCTTCACCCCCTCCTTCCTCTGACTCAATTCTCAAAGTTTTCAAAGTATCTAAAAGCAAGTGCCAGATTGCTGGAAGGCCAGACACTTCTGTCAAGCCCTAAGAGACAGCATCCCATAGTTTATCTCCCACTTGCTGCCACATACTAACACTAAAAGCAGTATTTGTAGCTGCTTCATATCCTTGCTGTCGGCACCATATCAAAACCCAGCATAAATCATAACCAGGAACTTTAACGCCTCTTTGTTTAAGCAAAACTTTCAAGTGCCCAGAACAGCCCATTCCTCTTTGGACATATTTTGTCCCATTTTTAAGTGTTCTTAGTGGCTCACCTTTCACTCCAGGTGTCAGGTGTCAGATCAGGTCTGGACCAAGGCAGCTTCCCCTCTGCTCTCTTGCTTCACTGAACTCCGTCACCATTGCTGCTTCACCCCAGTGGTCCCAGCTCAGCTTCTCTTCAACAGATCACCTCATGGATCAGGTCACATTGGGGTTCACCATATATTGGGAGTTGCGATGGCCGAGAAAGCAAAAGCAGATCCAAGATACAGCAGTATTTACTGCCAGCAGCAAGTCTTTATTCTAGAAGAGTTAGCCCCCCTTCCTGGGTTACAGCTTTCTCTTTATATATTTACTATCTCATTAGTCCTATTCACAATTGTTTATTCAAGCATAGATACAACCATATCAAAAGGCTACAAAGTCTGCATATACTTCTAGTGCTACACATCCTGTTCTGCCTTGGATACATCTTCTAACTTGCTTATCTGTTACTTTGCCTGCATGTCTTTCTCTGTTTCAAGGGTACACTTTAAAATCCTCAAGATTGATTACTTCAGGAGTCAGGGGGTCAGCAGACCCACTATCAACGCCATCGACCCTGATATGTGGGACTTACCTAGTTTGCATTTTATACCTAGAGGATAAGTGTTAAGCCTAAATTTTGTATTTAGAAATGCAGAGTAAGTATGGCTGCTGGGATGTGTTTCCAGCTTCAGTGTCTGAAACAAACTCAGAAGAAACATCACTTTGTAGGAGGACAGTGTCCTCATTTTAGGTAGTGTGTATATTATAATTGATTTCTGTTGGTTTTGCTCTTTTGTGGTTATATGTGAATTAGGGCTTAATTACCTACTTTTAAATGCTGATGACCATAGTTTTAGTTTCTTTGTGGTTTTTGTAATAAAAGTAAAGATCAGTGGCAGTGTTTTTTTGCTGACCAGAATAGCCATCCACATTATAACTCAACAGAACAAAAGGGTTATTTGCAACTAACATAAAAAGATTTATTAAAATATTATAAATTAATAATAACAATAATAACAGCAACTACAATAATACTAATACATTCTGGTTACAATCATACAAAACCCAAAGAGAAATATGAGAAACCACTTTACAGTTGCAGTAACACTTCAGGCTACTACAAATGAGGTGCATTATTGATTTCTGGGGATGGCAGGCAGGTTTGCTCTTTATAGTGAATTCACATTGTTTACATCTGTCCTTACAGAAACAATCCTATCTGAGGAAGATTTTGTGCTTGAAAATAGCCTTTGTCCCTTCAATTAATTAGACTGGCATGTATTTAAGAGGAAAGCAAATGCAGGATTCACATTGCTATGAGTGACAAGAAAGATGTCCTTGGGGAAGGCAGGCTAAGATTTGATGTTGTGGAGGGTGGCAAAAGTCACACTGAAGTGAGGTGTATGCTTGCCATATAATGAGTATGGTAAGGAGGATCAGGGGCATAAGTGTGGTTTTCAGCCCCAGGATTTTCTGTGCTACTGTGTTGTGCTTTGCTTTTTTACAAGACTTGTTTATGAAACTGGCAGAGTCAATGCTGTTGTAACTCTTTAAGATAGAGCAGGGCCAGCATTGTTTGGAAGTGTGAATGGCTGATACACTCTTCTGTAGCATGTTTTCCAGAAAACACTGTTTCAGCCAAATGCAATTGCAAGGAGCAATTGTCTTATTTAGAACAGCTGTGGAAGTCAGGGACTGTGTGGAGCACACTGTCCTCCTCCTCAAGGAAATGCAACTTGATCTAAATTTCCTCCCTCAAACTTGTCATACATTTGTTATTGTTTGCTGCATCTCAGATCTCTTTCCTGTTCTTTTTTGAAGCTATTGTATGACAGGTTTTTCTTGGCTGGTTGCTTTCTATTTACTGAAAAGAAACCCGTAAGCGGATATCTGGGAACTAGTATTCTTTGAAACCAGCATAGTCACTTGTGGAATTACATTGGTGCTTTTATTTTGTAAACTGAGTCTAAGATAATTTAAAACACTTTTGATTTTTTTATTTTTTAAAACAAAATATGCTTTTGTAAATAGCACAATGTTTGAGTTTACTGGCTCAGTTATTCTGGCGCATTTTAAATAAAAAGTCAGTTACATTTTTCTGGGTCAGGATGAAGAGAATTAGTTGAAAGACATTATTTAAAAGACAGTTTTTAAAATCAGCTTTGCTTGAGCAGATATAAAATTAGTGTTATTTTCTAAGTGGAAGCAGAAAACTGCAGTTTTGTCATTGTTTCACAGCCTCTGTATAGTAGCATTATAAAGGGTATAATAACCTTGCATCTGAACTATACATCAATGGATTTGTTGAAGACAAGAAATTTACTGGATTCTTTGGAATGCACTTTTTCAGGGACTGTACATGCAAAATTTGACAAAGGTATTTACCTCCCAGAGGACGCAGAGTTTTACTTTGTTTATGATGGATCCTTGAAGAGACCCATGTTTGCTGAGTGAGTTAGTGACAACACTCTTAGGTCCATGGTTCCACATGAGCCTTAACTCCTATTTACATTTTTCAACCTTTTGCTATACCCCAACCCCATTTCAAGGCTGTGCATAACTGGATGATGTGGTATAACTGTTTTATAGTTCTGTAATGGAGAAAATGAAGGAATTTGAATGATGGCCTTTAGGATCCAGGCTGAGTTTGACTGACCGTAGGTGATCCTTCCTTTTGTAGCAATCTATGCCAGCACAGTATCAGATGTAGACAGTGTTACTGGACTTGCATAGTCAGATGTGAATTAAAGTGCAGTCTTAAGGGATGGCATATCTTTTAGTGTGTTGATTTTATGCCATATCTGTTTGCTTCTGGGCATCGTAACATCTACAAAAGTCCTGTTTTTGTCTGAGCCTTCCCTCAGTGCAGTAAATCAGCCTGGCTTGCAAGGTCCTCCTGCTGTAGGCTTGTGATCCTTGGAGCTCTGCTAGAGACGCACATGGTACAGAGGTGTCTGGGAAACTGTTCTAGGGGTCCCTCACTGCAAACAGGGGAGATACGTGTTGCCTTCTAGTTGGCTTTCTACCTTGGTGTTGTCTCCCTCACAAATGTAACATAAACCCTGCTTTGTCACGTTTATTGTGTGCTTTGTGACCTTTTAATTTCTGTGAGTGGGTGGCTACACACGTAATGTACCTGTGCAATAGGATGTGCTTGTTATTTGTTTGTGTGTTCCAAAGGGGATTTAGAGTTTGAAATCAAGTGCAGAGTATAAAAAAAGAAAGTTCATCACTGTTACATGGTGGCTCCTTTGATCCTCTAAATGGTAAATCATTGTAATGAACTACAATTGGAGAAAATGCAATGCTAAGCTTCTTCCAAGTATTTTTTAATGGCAGAAGTCATGAACAGCTGAAAAAAAGTGAGGTTAAAATATGGACCTGCTGATGTTAGTGTTATTTTGCGGTGGGCAAATTAAACATAAGGGAATACAGAGCACTTTAAAAACAACTACAGTTGTGGTAATTACATGCTTCCTTCTGCAGTTGCTAGTTTGCACATATATTTCTGGTTATTCAGGGGTATGTTGGAAAATTTAGATTTGTACCTTTAGTACATCATGGTTAACTCTCCAGTGAGAGGTACAGCTTGCACTTCTTTTAGATATATGACATCCACCCCCCCTTAGATGTCAAAGTAGTAGGAGGGAAACACAAAGTGCTGAAGAAGTTTGAGACACAAACTCACTTCGATTTTGTGGGTCCCAGCTGTAAGTTACAGAGTTGGTACAGTATTTGATCAAGTCTGCCAAGAGCCTGAGGCATGCATTAGTTAAAAGCTTTTGAGTTTTGGCCTGGGTAGGTTCAAAGTGGGTATTAATAGATATATGACTCGGAGTTCATGTTGCAGGCCACTATCCCACTCTTTTCATGAGCATCTTATTTTTCTTAATGCTTATCCAAGAACTTTCAGTTCTTTCCATTGTGGTTGAAGAACCCTGACCTAGAAAGACTCTTTTCTACAATCAGATATGTTGGTATAGTTGGGAGGAATGGCAGTTCACAGTCTAGTAACATCCAAGTTCATCACTAGAAATTGTTGGTGGATGCTCTATGACAAATAAATGTAATGAGAAGTAAGAATAAAGTAATTCTGAATGAGTAGTCACAGCTCATGAATGAAATATATATATAGTGAAATATAACTAATGCATTTTCTGAACATAGATAATGTTAGTGATTAATTTACATTATAATTACAGACCATGGGTACCAAGAAGCAGTTTCTGTCTCTGTGTGAATGTACACAGGGAGTTACTCACCTGTGATCCTCTGCAGCTGTCCCTTCACTTACAGAGAGAGTCTGTCCCGCAAGTTGTCTCACTTTCTGGTCAATCACGCAGAATGTGTCACTGCCACTAGTCACAAGCTGTTGCTGGATAAGTTTGGGCTAAGGATGAAAGACCTGCAGCTGCTGGATAATGATTTGATGATGGCTGTTGCTTAAGAAGAATTGCCATCCACCTGGAACATCCTTGGACGCTGCCCACTAGGTGGTAGGGTTTTATTTCAAATTAGAAAGCTTTTAACAATGGTTTGTTGCACAGAGCATATTATCTTACTGTTCAGAGCATATTATCTTACTGTTTTATCCATGTTCTCAACCCTTGTGCTTTATTTTGCGGTAAAAGCGAAAAATTTTTCAGGTGTGAGAGGGGCAATTAGAGATTTGGTTTGTATCCAGAGATTTAGAAAGGATAATAATGGTTATTGTAACTCTTGTCTCTCCAGAAGTTTTTTTGCCGTGACTCACTGCAAATGCAGTTCTTTATAAATGGACTCTGCCTTTGAAAAGTCAAGGAGCTGTCTGTTTTAAAAAAACAAGATCTGTAGTGGTGAAGTATTGCCACCATGATTCTAACCAAGTGAGATATTTTATCTACATAGACAAAAAGGAGGTGGTCATAAAAGAGAAGAATATGTTACTGTAGGCATTCTGATATACAGAGTAAATGTAATTTTTGTCACTGTTCTGTTAGTGTTTATGCTTTATTTATGACTATGATCATTCTTTGGAGAGAATATAATTAAACAAGGTTTTTGTGCGTTTTTTTATTGTAGAAGAGGTGAGATGAAACTGTATGTGAAACTTTACAGGAGGGTATGCTTTGGAAACATTTTGTAACAAAATGAGGTGAAATTTTCTTAGTTTCAGATTTCATTGCAAACAAAACCCTGTAGTTAGGGTTTGCTGAAGAGTATAAATTTTTTTGCAGACCCAGCTGATTTATAGCTGAGGTTGGAAACAGTGTTATACTTGATGGCTTCACATGTTTTTCATTGAAAATTTGGTGCTTTTGGCTGTTTTCCTTTTAGTACTTTAAATTGCTAAAAATTGGATGTGGGGTGATAGCCCTGATAACCTCTTGGTGGTTTAAGGGGAACACCTCAGCTCCTGGAGGGGGTGCTTCCAGGAGCCATTGTCAGGGAACAAAGAGAGTCTAGTCGCTCCCTGAAGGTGTTCAAGTCATATTGATGGGATTACCAAAGAATGGAGTGTTATGGAAATGACATCGCCCTTCTTTGCCACACCCTGTGACACCCTGTGGAGACCCAGGGAGCCACCTCTCAGGCATCTATCACCCCCCAAAAATATTATTGACTATAATGACTCAACCTACCTAAAGAAAAAGGGTATAAAAAGAGATGGGATATGAGCAAAAACTGGGGAGAAAACTTCCACCATCTCCGAGAGGGCAACCTATGAGCTATCCTGACATTGCAGGAGTGAGGAACCAATTCTTACTCTGTTTTCCTGTGCCTTACTAATTACACTTTGCTATAACTCACTGGGTATAGACATGTTAGTGGGAAGCAGCTATATTCTTCCTTTTGCTTTTGCTTTGGGTTACTGAATGTGTTTAAATGTGGTGTTAAGCTGTTGTGTTTGTAGTTAGTAGTTTTAATGTTGATTAGTTAAGTTTGTCGTGGGGACTTGCCTGTAGAATGTGTTTTGTGCTGGTTTCTTTTGTTGTTTCTTTTTTTTGTCATCAATTAAATACAATCATGCAGCTAAATGTTATCATTGACTACACAACCCATATAGGCATTGCCATATACCTGTATTAATAAAAGTTATTTCAGGAGCTGATGTAGAGAAATTTATTTTCTTGCTATAAATTGTGGTCTCATAAACAGAGTGTTAAAGACCTTTCCAGGCAGTGTGCTGTCCAGCGTTATCGCTTTAGGTGAGATGCAGACAGGCTGACCTGAGTTTATAAAGCTTTGATGTTCTGAGGATGCTTATGGTTAATATCTTGATAAAGGAAGTTCCCCCTGCCTAAAGTGTTGTCCTCACAAGAGTGTTGGCAACCCGTCCAACCTGTGTTCTGTACAGTGTTAGGCAGGCAGTATTGGGTTTATATGACTTCAATATTCTGAGGGTGCTTATAGCTAAAAATTTTGTATTAATACAAGTGGGACAAGAAATCTTTGCCTTTCTGTCCCTCCTCTTCATGTGACATTGGAAGACAGGCAGTTTCCATGTAAGCCAAACTGAAAGAAAGATTCATGCAAGCTTTTGTGAAGTAAAAACACAGCACTTAGCCCATTTGTTTGGATGAGCACTTTTTTCCTGTCTTAAATCTTTCTATTTATTGACAGATAGCTTGCAATCTGAAAGATGTTTTTTGTCTGTTATGAACAACTATTTCAATAGATGTAAAAACAAGTACCAAGTCTCATTCAAATACTGGCTGGACAGAAGAGGAAAAAAAAAAGCTGTTACTTGTTTAGTTTTCCTGTATAGTAAATACTGGTTCACATTACTCAACTCAGTTGAGGATTGAATGTCGCTGAGGGAGCCCTGTGCATGCAAGGAAGGAGAGGAAGGGAGAAGGGAGGGAGGGAGAAGACTGAGGCAGGAAGGTTTCACATCTCAACAGATGAGAAAAGGAGGAGAAGGTCCTTCATCTTCCACCATGTGTTGATCAAGGTTTGTCCCTGCACTCTTTCTTCTTCATGCTCCAGAAGATCAAAGTGGTTGAGAAACAGGATCTAGAAACTTGTGAAGATTTAGAAAGAGAATGAGGACTTCTTTCTCTATCTGCTGTCCCTAAAAGTCCTTGTCTCAGAAGTCTTATGGTATCTTGATGCTTAATATTGTCTTTTGTTCTTTTTAATATCAGTGTTGTGAAAGATGTGGGTGCTATCATCCATCACTAGTTAGGACCTCATTCTTGTGAGATTCTGTCGGTTTTCAGAGCTGCTGGGTTATGTTTTCAGTGGCAAATCACTGGAGAAAATTATTGCACCATCTGGTGTTTTTAGACCTCATTCATTTTTATGAGGCTTTAGAAACCTATGGTTTGATGGAAAGATAGAAGAGCACTATTTATAGGTGTTTTGGTGTTCAGGGAAAGTGTTCATATTCCTTTTATATGGTATAAGGAGGATTACGTAAACAGACCCTGGATTGTCTAGGGAACACTGCAAATAATTCAGGAATTCAAGTTGTTGTTCAGGTCAGGAGTTGTTAGCTGCATTATAAAAAGTTAAACATAAAAAAACCCCAAGCAAGCAGAAGCCTTTTGGCATCTTATAATAGATGCCTGTGTGACAAGTGTGTCAGGAGCCGCTCACTCTCACAGGCTGATCAGATGTTGAGATCAGCTCGCCTACAAGAAGTTTGCTACTAGGGAAGACTGAGAATCCAATAGAGGTGCTGTGCTTAGATGTTTTATTTGTTGGGGAGTTTCAAGAAACAGGAACCAGGGGTAGAGAGGAAGGAGGGGTAGAAGGTGATTTTCTTGTTTATTGCATCTTCATAAAAGAATATTTTCCTTCTGAACTGGGTTATTCAATTTGTGAAGATAATCAGTATTAAATAACTTGTTAGATCTGCTAAAGAAAAAGAGAACCTTCTCATGGGTTTTTTGTTTACGAAGAACAAAAGAAAGAAGGAAAGATGCAAAGGAGGAAGGGGGGAAAGAAAAATAAAAGAGAGAAAGAAGAGATGAATCTGAATGAGAAAATACTTCGAAGCAACTTTTCCTTTCTCAGTACCGCCTCATTATACCAGTCTTCTAGTACTGGCAGACCACAAGAACCATCAGACATAAGGTCAGCATCTTCTGAGCAACTTTTTTGTCCTTGACACGCTCAGCGTTACATTTCTCAGCTGTCAGAGTGTGAATGGGTGCACAAGAGTGCACTTTGTAGGGATTGCACTTCAGAGACAGGAATGTGTGAGAGAGAGCATTCTCAGTTTCTGGTTGTTTTAGAGTCCCTGCTGAGAGAATGAGTTCATGCTGTCTGGGTGACTAACTGTGCTGTTAAGTAAACAAGAATAGTATCTACCAGCTTTGTCGCTGTTTACAGTTATTTTCAAAAGGAAGAGTACTCTTTTAGGTTTTTGGCTGTTAATAGAAACAATGAGATTACAGCCTGATTTACAAAAACTAATTGTGGATCACAGGGAAGGGAACAGTGTCTGTATCTTTTTAGTTCCCTTTCATGAACAAGGAGGTTTTCCATTTTATTTCATAAATGCATTGCAATTGTTTTCTAGGAATAAGTCTTGTGGAGTGTAATACCCAACTTTGCTTCTTTAGTTTGCCTTTGAGGGACACACCTTTCACTTTCTGTGGCATTTTTCACTTTATAGCCCTCCTTCTGCCCTTTTTTTGTAAATCATGTTACTCTTTCCACATGGTGTTAACATATTCCTGCTAAAGTGCACAAGTTCAAATGTGACTGATGCATGCATATTTTTGATGTAAATTAAAGAAAATTCTGTCTGTATCTTTTCCTCAGTGTGAATTTTAGATTCCTTTTTTACCTGTGGAAGGAAATGGAAAGGAGTGCCTTTTCTTCTTCATGGAATTAGGAAAACACTGGGAACAGTTAAGTATGTCTGGGTGTGGTGAGATTTTTGAGGAGAGGTAGTTGTTTTGTGGTCAGAGAATTACAGAAACAGACAAATCTTTGGGTCAGTATGAGTTTGCCCCTTTGGAAATGGTGCTTGGCAGATGGAGGAGGATGCTAGCCTGTGTGTTGGGAAGTACACGAGTGTCTTCAAGTGCCTGCTGCTGACTCAGAAAACTGTGGCAGGGGGAAAGGTAATGGCAAGCATGCTTCAACCTGTGGGTCTCCAACAAGTGTATGATTCTTATCTCCTGATCAGTGGTAGTAACAGCAGAGAGGAGACATTTGAGATACTTCTGACCATGAAGATGCTTTTTGGGAAAGCACTGCGCACCTGGACGTACACAGAGTGATAGGAGAGCAAGTACTATATGAGATTAAAAAGATGAAGTTTCTTTTTTAAGACAATATATAAGTAGTGGGGGTCAGGAGCCTGCTCTGCTCCTGAAGAGACCAGATACAAAGTTGTGGTCTGACCCATCCTCAGTCTTCAGTTGATGCTGGGCTGGAGGGCTCTGGATTTCTGGCTGGAAGAGTGTCCCCACCTGGTATTGAGCACTTGGGTTGTGCTCAGTAAACAAGTGCTTAACCCAGACAGCTTGAGGGAGCATTTGGCTGCAGTACTAGAGTGAGGAATATTCCTCCTGCTAACAGAAACTGTGTCCTGTAGTGTTTTGCATCTTTGTTGTGGTCACCCGAGCAGTAGAGTCAACTGAAACTTAACGTGATTGTGTACGTGTGGCACTCTATGAGCAGCCATTCCTGCATGGTGGATTGGAGCTCTTTCTAACCCTCTTGCTGCTGCAACTGTTGGAGCAAAACTCCTTTAAGCCCGTCTTTGCGATGCAACTTAACCTTCCCTCATCTCTTCTTCTGTAGATTAATGCCACCCTCTAAGTGTTAGTTCATATAGGTGTGCTTTCAGATGGCCTGTCACATACCTCACTTCGTGCATGGCAGCCTGATATTTCCTCACAAAACCACCTGTGTGTGTGCAGAAATGGAGTGCACTGAAGATGGCCGTATAAATAATCTCATGGCTAATGGAAAAATGAAAAAATTAGAACTAATGCATGAAAGTATGGAGCCAGGAAAAAAGTGGATTTTGGCAGTCGGTTTTGATGTCTCCCACTGCTTTTCATGTCCCAAGTCTTGAGGTTTTTAGCCTCCTTCCAGGAAATGAGTGAGATTCAGAGTTTGGAAAGGGCTTAGTCATTTTTGTCAGAGAGAAATACTTGGGTTTAGTTTATTTTTTTTTTAACATAGGAAGGGATTCAGGTGCAAGGAAGAACAAAAGGATCTTTTTAGTGTTTAAAACAGACTGAGTTTGGCTCAGCTCTATGTAACTCCACCAGAATGTTTTGTCTAGAAAACAGGGATGCAATGCAAAACAATGTCTTGATAGTGCTTATCATTTACTGCACCACCTGCCTTGCAGGAGCTGACCCTGTATGAATCAGCCAGCAGCATGCCTTTCAAATCTTAGGAATTGTTGGCTTTGTGTATTGGAAAATGGCATTTCATACCATTTAAATTAAATGGTATTTTATACCATTTAAATATGAATATGTTGAAGAAGCCTTACGTTTTCCTTTTTCCCTTATTTTGTTCCAGCTTGCCAAGAGTGAAGTTAAATGAATTACAGTGGTTTTTTTTCCACAACTAGTGTGTGTTTATTTCTTGATGGCTTTCTTTCTGTTGTGTTGATTTTTCAGTTTGTTTGCTTGTTTGTTTCTTTTTTCCCTGCATTGTGCCACATTTGAAATCATCAAGGGAAAGGGAAAATAAAGTGGGGAAATGCCATTGGTTCTGTTACAGTGAGGAGCTATAAGAGAGGTGGTAAAATAACTGAAACTATAAATTGTTCTTAATAAAAACAATTGCTAAAACACTGTTATTTCCAAATGTTACAATTTTTTAATGCAAGTCTTTTCTTTATAGGTAGGTCTACTTAAAAAGCTTATTATCTGTCATGACTTTTTGGATTTTTTGCTTTGATGTTGCTGATCCTAGAAAAGAACTGCAACAGATTTTGGATGACGGTGTCCCTGGAGGTGGCCTGGTCCTAACCTCCACTTGGAGCAGGGCTGGCATCAAAGTTGTATCAGGTTAGTCAGGATCAGATTTTGAGCACCTCCAAGGACAGACAGTTTGTAACCTCTATGGGTCAGCTGTCACTGTGTTTGACCATCCTTGTGGTAAAAAATACTTTCCTTCTATTCAATGAACATTACTTACCTTTCCATTTATACTTCTGACTTCATAATTTATATTTCAGATTTTAATACCATGACGCTGTTAGTTATTGCTTTCTATCATCAGATTCTGCTCATTTTGGGCAAGCCATGTGGGACTAGTAAGAAGAGAGTAGCCCAGCAAGCATACCATCTTTACCAGAGAGGTAAACGATGGGGAGGAATGTGAGTGCTGTTTCTGAGTGCATCAGAGGTGAAAGCATGCAGTGAAGCTGCTGTGTGGTTCAGCTACCATGTGGTCATGAACGAATTTAGCTTAAGATAAGATGAAGGTTGTTAGGGTGGGGAGATAAAAATCAGTTAGTAGACTATTGTGGTAAGATAATAGAAATTATTGTTGTAGATGGTGTTTTCAAATGACAAAGATTAAGTAGAGTTATTTTAAAAACTCATTTCTTTTGTATCAAGCTTATTTATACTGCATTATTTATAAGAGTTGACCATCAGAAGGGTAACTTTTTTTTGCTGCAGTGTCAGAGCAGAGTGAAGGCTATCCCTTGTCAGAGGAGGCTTCCTACAGGTTCCCTTTTTGCTGAGTGGGAAAGCTAATTTTATCATGTTCAAAGCAAGTTCATTTTTTTTTTAACTGTTACAGTATACATTGAAACCTAGTGGTCCCAGGACAAAGTTCAGAATAAAACCTGCTTTTTGCTTCTGTGTTTTTAATCTGAGGATTAGGCTGTGGTTAGTATCTGCTCAGATGTTTAGTGTGCTTAATAATTGGTTGATGTTTTAGTGAGATGACTTTATCTGCTGTCTGGTTATTAACAATCTCTACAGAGAAAATGGTCTAGTTGGAAGCATCTAAAGAGCCCACTTTGGTGTCTGAAGTTGGACTTTAGCAGAATTTAAGTACTCCAGATCAAGGAGCAATTCTGAAAGCTTTTTTTTCTTAGTGAACATTTTAATGTATGAATTCATAATGTTTGTTCAGGGTCTCCATGTTGGATCGCAGCATTTCCTGGGTATTTAGACTTGGTGTACCTGTAAATGCTCCAGATAAGGGAGTGTTAGTGACTTGCATCGCTGGCTGACGCTCTGCTTGCATCCAAGCTTGTGGCATAGCCTTGAGTCTGCTAAAGTCCTTGTGGGGGCAACTCTCAAGTACAGAAATAGCACTGGAGTCAGTGCAAAGTGCAGGTGATATTATCAGTCTCTATTCAGAAAAGGGAAGATACTAGCAGATATTTTCCTACTGTGTGTGAATTGTTAGGTCATTCTCCGAACAAGTGAGCATTGTTTTTCACTTCTGATGACTATAATGAGAAGGGCATCTATGTCTAAGCATCAGAGATTTCTCCTAGGTGCTAATTCACTGTAGTCAGTCTGCTGCTTTCTTGATCTTCTGCCTTGCATCCCTTGGATTGCCTTCTGCACCAAAACTCGTTTTGAATTACTCTGCAACAGAGGGGACAGGTTATGCTTCCACCAGAGGAATGATCAGAGGCAGTTTGAAGATAGGTGTGTTTAAATCCCATCTGGCTAAGGCAGAAGTTGTACTGAGGTCTCCCATTTTTTAAATGTCACATCAGCCGCATGTTTTGGGAAGCCTAAATGCTGCTTATTTAAATGTTCCTCCATAGAAGAAGATGTCATATCCAGGCAGACCAAGGTGTTTGATGAGTAGTGCGTGGCTGGGCTTTGAAGCTGTGAGCTGGACTCAGAGTCTCTGGGCTGAATTGTTCAAGGACAGGTTGGACGGTGCTTTGTGTAATCTTGTCTAGTGTAAAGTGTTCCTGTCCCTTGCAGGGTCTTTGGACTAGGTGACCTCTGAAGGTTCCTTCTGACCCAAGCCTTTCTGTGATTCCATGTTGCTTAGCATTCAATTTAGCAAAGAAGTCTGCAAAGACTTGAGTTGGATTCAGTGGATTTATAGGTTACATGTTCATGAAGGCTTTGAAGCATACATGCTATTTCATTTAATAGTTGTCTAAAAACTGTAGTTCATATTAAAGTTGGTAACTAAAATATAGCAAAAGTCATTGTTTCCAAAACCTGAAATTATAAATATTTTGTAGACTTTTGAGGAAAAATACCCCGTAATTAATTACTTTCCTCTGTGGGCCTGGATTCTGTGCCCAGCCAGACATGTTTTTGCCTAGAATCTGAAATGGGAGGACCAAGAAAAGATGTTATTGTCCAGAACCTGGAGAGAGAACTGTTGCATAGGCAGGCTAATGCACTAGATCACATGTTGGCTCTCCACAAGTAAGAACGAAGTTTGAACATTCATTTTTTTAAAAAATAATGACATGAGATTTTATATGTGTGTTCTAGAAATATGTATGTACATTTTATGTATATGTTTAGTGATTCTCTGGTTTAAAGAATTCTCCCTGCCTCTTGGTAAGGTGTCTGCTTCTGTTAGAACTGCAATGAAAAGTATGTTTCAGACACTTCATGCAGGTTTGCTGGCTGTTGCAGTGCTAAAGTCTGTGTCCTGAAGCTCCCTCTTACTCTGATGTCTGAATTTTTTTTTTAATTGAAGGAAGCATGGCCTGGTTTTCTGGGATTTGACTCTGTCTGAAAGTTTTGATTCCACTTGAAATGGAAAGGTAAAAGCTCTGGGATGGGTTGCCATCAAATACTCAGAGCAAAAACTATCACCAGAGGAGATCCTACAGTAATTTTCCCTGTGGAAAATCACAAGTTCCTTAGGTTCCTTTCCATTCTGGCTTTATGAGATGTGGAGAGAAAGGATTTTAAAAAAATATAATAACACTTTAAGTCCTGCATTTTCAATAAAAGGCTGATGACTTTTCCCCCTGCCCCCAGAAAGGTCAAACTTTGCAGAAGGCAGCTCCTGTTAAGATGTTCAGAGGATATATTCAGCTGAATAAGTTACAGAAAAGAAAACTGAAGGGAAAGAAATGAAGTATTTTTCATTCAGATAGGACTAGAAGCCACAGGC
>VWZD01012033.1:21933-44414 GCA_013396695.1 Sakesphorus luctuosus | reverse complement strand
TATCTATCTATCTATCTATCTATCTATCTATCTATCTATCAGTTAAGAACAGTTATCCTTCTTGTATTAAAGTTCCTTCTTCTGAATTTGGTAAAGAGTGGTGTGATTATTGTGGAGGAGGCCCCCTCCCCCCGCTTGTGGGTAAACATTTTGGTTTTTTCCCCTCAAACTGAGACAAGATTGAAACTCAACTGGAAAGGTATTTTCAAGTTTTGCAGAATGCTCCAAGAGCAATGTGCAAACATGGGCTTATGCAAAGCACAGCAAGGTGGAAAAGCTGAGCAACTAAGCTCTGCTAGTGGCAGCTGATGTACCAGGCAGAGACTGCCAGGCTGACATCACTAGCTTGTGGTCCAGTGCTGAGCTCTGAAAGAGCAGCCCGAATGGTGGCATTCAGGCAGCCTGTACACAGACTTTGGTGCTGCAAAATAAGGATTCATTCTGTGTGTGCAGAGAGGGATATATGTGCATGAATGGAGGTAGTATATGATACGGGGAAATGAACTGACATAAACTTAGCGGCACAGTTGTAAGATAAGAAGCTGGCGGATTATTATCTCACTAAAACCGGCATCTAATTATCAATTCTTTAAGTTATTATTGTGCCAAATACCTGTACTTCAGCCATTTAATCATTTTTGTCTCACTGTTCCATCCAGGGAACATGAGAGCTATGTAAGGAAATTGGTACTAGTATCAAAAGTACTAATACTCACAGTTATCCTAACTTTAGTGCTTTTGAGATTAGGACACTGTAGCAGTCTTTGTCTTGTTCAAAAATGCAATGTATATGAGATGTTAGTGACCATAGGCTGAAATCTCTTTTGTCAAGCAAGACCAAAGTATTGGGCTGTATCTCAGTGTAGGAGGGAGCCACTGGGGAGTGATTATGTTTTTTTAATCAGAAAGCCACATTTGCTTCGGTCTCTGCTCCAGTTATACCATCTGGACAGAACATGAGGTAGCTTAGAAGTTGACAGAGGGAAGTTCACCACCCTGAAATTACAGCTGATATTTCTTTTTCTTATCCCCGAATTGCCTTTTCCTCCCATAGCATCGCTTGGACAGCATTGTTTGTGACAGCTGAAACAGGAGCCAGATCCTCTGGCTCCAGACCAGCTCATTCTCTGATGCTTGGTTGGGCAGCTGCCTCAGATCTTGAGTTCTCTTCAAAGAATAAACAAGCAACTTTGGTCACAGTTCATAATGTTAGAAGCAGTAGAGTGTAGAGTCTTAGAGGAGCTTTTGGGTTAAAAAAGATGATGAATTTGCCTATGACTTGGACTAGATTTAAGTGCTTAAAATTTGATTTAAGTATATTTTCTTAAACATCTTATTTATGGTATATGAAATGTGTCCTGAGGACAAGATCATCTTATACTAAACTGAGAAAAATTCCAGATTGTAACTCCTGTAAAAAAAGAGAATCAACCCTCTGTCTTTCACCTAAATTCTAATTATTTCATAAAACAACTAAGAAATTGACTTCTTTGTGGAAAAGCTGCAGTGAAATTGGTTCTACTTGTTTGAGAAGTCATTGTAACTGAAAATTTGGTTGCCCTTTGTAGGGACTGGAGCATGGGCTTGCTGCTGTCTGCAACATGGACCCACCTTGCTCACTGGTTGCGTACTCAAATTGGCCAAAACACTCATCACATAGACATGCAATGGGATTTTGCCATTGACCTCAGCAGGGCTTGAATAGCTTCCAGTCAGCACCATATAAGAGATCTGATAGGGCTGAAGTGCAGGCTGGGGAGTGAGTGGACTATTGGGTGTGCAATAAAAGGTGGAAGTGGGGAGAATAAAGAAGGATGGAAACAGAGTTTGGTGACAGCCAGAAACTTCCAAGGTGTCCAAAGCTGGTTTTACAGGTTGGCTTTTTTTTTTTAAAGTAAAAAATTACGTGTGTTCTAACCTGACACATGTAATCTTATTGCTAAATATCATAGTTTCCTTACCCTGAATTGTTTTAAATTGTAAAAAAAATAGTTTGCTTGGCAGTGTTGTTAATTGGCAATGTTTTTGGCAGGAGAAGCACACAGTGGGGATAAGGAAAGAAAGGAAATAGTTGTCAGTGGGGGAGAGGAAGAGGGAAAACATCTAAGAGGGGTTGAATGAAAAGAATGAATAGAAACAAGAAAACCATGGAATCTCTCTGGTAGCTGGATGTGTAAATCAAAGAGGATTTCTAAGAGTGAGAATGTGAGTGCTCTTTGAATGGGTACAAAGTCCCCCACTTCTGTTTCTCACTTCTCTTTCCATGTGGTTCTTGCTTTTAGAAACCTCTACTAA
Source organism: Sakesphorus luctuosus (assembly GCA_013396695.1). Classification (NCBI taxonomy): domain Eukaryota; kingdom Metazoa; phylum Chordata; class Aves; order Passeriformes; family Thamnophilidae; genus Sakesphorus; species Sakesphorus luctuosus. Next base: position 42,119 of record VWZD01012033.1, on the reverse strand, counting down.
AAATCAGTGTTGTCATGAAATGGTTTTTGTTGCAAGGGACCTTTGAAGAAGCAGTGGCTCCTGGAAGGGCTCTCCTGATCCTATTCTCTCTGTTCTTCCTCAAACTGCCCTTTCAAGCATTTTGACTGTTATGGCTCTTTCCCCACACTTAAAGTTTGGGGACTAGCTTTGCATAGGTTGCTTGCAACATTTGGTAGGATGCTAAAAGGGTACCAACTCTCCTTGCTACTTGTCTTCTTCATCCTTGGGTTGAACCTGGCTGCCTTAGGCACCAGGTCTAGTAGTGAGTCTTGTAGTTCAGTTTTGAGAATGCTAGTTCAATTTTTTTGTTGTTGTGCAAGAGGTTTCTTATCCTACAGGAGCTCAGCCCTGTGAGTGTAATAGGCCAATAAGAAGGCGAGAAGATGATGGATTTTGAGTTTGCAGCATTCAAGATTGCAAGGAATAGGAATGGGACACAACAGGATGCTAGGCCACGCTCAACAGGAGGCTGTGTGGAGACACTTCCATGCTAATCACACCTGCTAGTGTTCTCTCCCCTCTCTCTGTCTCCTTTGGAAATTGTTAGAGATCTGGTTTATGTTTTCAAGAGAGAAAAAAACCCAAAACCAAAAAAATACCAACACTTTCTTTTTTAAGTTGCAGGAAAACAGGGAGAGAAATAAAATACTGAGAGAAAACCAGTATCTAGTTGAGGAGAATGTATAAAAGAAATAAACGGAAAGCAACAAAGAAAAGATTATTTTTTTCCTTTCAATGTTATGCATATGTGTTGTTGGCAGACGTTGTCATCCTCAGGTTCAGCAACCTGGTACATTTTGGAGTCTGGGAGGTGATGGCTGAATGCTGTTGCTGTTTGGCATATGACAGTGTGAGCTAAACATGTGTTTTTAAACAGTTATAATTACTTCCTGTTTTGCGTGGGTGGTTTGGAAAGAGGATATTCACAATGCCATTTAGAAAGCTGCAATAGTTTCTCTTTTCAGATAGGAAAGATCTAACCACCAGTTTTTCTTTCAAGCACCTACAAAGTTTGGTTTTTTCCCCCTAAACTTCAGGAAGGGAGGATGGTGATAATTTTCAGAATATTTTCCCTGATCTCCTAGTTACAGTGCCAATGACTTAGTGGTGTCCGTCTTTATTCTGTGTGCTCTGCTGGTGGTGAAAAACTTCTGCAAGCTGTGTTTTTGTGAGAGATAAAATTACCAATGCCAAATTTTTGGCAGTTCACTTGATGTGACCAGGCAGCTACGAAACACTTTTAGTAGAGTCTGCTCTGTGATTTTCATGCTTCCACTGAAATCCCAGTTTAACCACAGATCAGTTTAAGGAACAGAACATACTGATCACAATTATCTTCTCTGTAAACCCGTAGGGTTGTACTATAATCTGCAGACAAATCTGGCTTCAGTGTTGCTGTTTTGTTCTTTTTTTTTTTTTAATTAGATTTCTCTGCCATGGTTGGTAAGACTTCAAAGTGGTGGAAATTTGGTTTGTTTGATTTTTTTTTAAGATAGAAAAAAGCAGAGTCTTGCTGTCTGGTGTCCTACCTTTGTGCAGTTTTTGTTAGGTCTGTAAAATTACTATTTTCTGTACTTACTGCAGGCATATCTTTTGCTCCTTTTTTGTGTGTTTTTTTGCTTTTGGTTTTTTTTATGTGTGTGCCTATTTTGACATTGGAATTATAGGAAATAATTTTATGGTTATTAATAGATGAGAGTGAGTGTTACCTGTTCAATGTTGCCTATTTGAGACAATTGCAAGAATCCTGTGATTCAGGCTGTGCAGCTCTTTTCTGTTTGTGGTCATCCTATTTTTCTGGCAGCTTTCAATCCTATCTTTCCCTTATGTATACTTTGAAGGAGGCTGCGTGATCCAGCATAGCATCTCTAGTCCAGGAACTGAAAACTTTTGCTTCAGTTTCTCTCCTTAACAGGTTTACAATAGGACTTTGGGTATGTCACTTCTTTTTTCTCAGTTTTTTGCCTGAAACAAGGAAAACCATAGATAACAAGGTAATAAAGATGCATTGTAGCACTTGTGTGATTGGAGATATGCAAATACTCCAACTGGTTGTGCCAAAGAAGCTCAGTTTGAAGTAAAGGCCCTTTTTAAAAAATCATTTTTAGTCAAAAGGTAGATTATATGAAAGTTGCAGAGAAAAATAATAACTGAGGAAAACTGCAGAGTTACTGCTGCAGCTAATGACTGTGGCAATTGCACTCTGCCCTTTTGGGCTGCAACTTTAACATCCTTATGCTGCTGCTTCTACTTTTGCAAAACCTTTTCATGGTTCCTTGTACAAGAGAGACTTACTTTGGGGTTGATCTGTGAGAGTACTGCCAGCAACAACCTCTAAACAATGTTTAAATGTAACATTAGTTTATTTCAATAGATAACAATATTCACCTTGTTTTGAGTGTCTATAAACAACTAAATAGTGAAGACTGCAAAATAATTAAGAGCTACAGAAGATGTGGGAAGTAAGGTCTTCCTGGGATGTGAACCTGAACTAAGCTTAATTAAAAAGCTGTGGAGAAATCTGGAAGAAGCAGTGTTAGGCACTAAACCAAGCTTGTCCTTGTTTCTTGGAGTTTCCTCCACTCTTGATATTCTGAGACATCATAATTCAAGTTAACCTCAAAAGAAAGACAGAAAGAAAAACGAATAAGCTACAAATATGTGCTGTCTGGCTTCCCAGAACTTGTTCTCTTCCTCAGCCTGAAATCCTGAACAAATTTGCTCATCAAAATAATCCTTCAAATACAGGCTTCCCCCCGCCCCCTCNTGATGTTTAAATAAGCTTTTTTGCCTGTCTTCTACTTGCTTTCAATTCGTGCTAACATAAATAAGCAATCTGGGATATATCTAATGTCAAGTTGTTCTTTAAATGTGAAATATAATCCAGAAATACATTGTGAAGAAAACAGTTGTAGTCTTGACAGTGAACACAAGAAAACATTTCTCAGCTTTCTTCCTCCTTGAAAGGCAGCCTTCCCTTGAAGTCTTTTGTGAAGCACAGATAATTGGATTTTTAGTGAGATGGGTCTTTGGTGAACTTTTTGGTGTCACAGACTACCAGTGTAAGATTAGACTCAACAGCTAAGTCATTGGCACAGCTTCAGTAGAAGCGAAGTCCAAGTCAAGCTTGAGTTTGCTTTTCATATGAGGCAATGTGCGTGCTCTGGGTTGCTGCTTGCACTGGCCTCCATGGAGATGAAACCAGGAAGACTAGCCCCTTAGTTCCCAAGCTTTTGCAAATAAACTCAAAGGACCTTTTCATTGGGGTATTGGACAAAAAGCTATGAGCTTTCTGTCCACATTTGTACTGTATATCCTAGTTAGTTTTTTGATGTGAATAGACACTGGTTAAGGAGAGCATTTAGGCAAATTACCTCTTTATGTACTTTGTTGGAAAAGCTTAGTGATTGTTTCAAGGGTCAGGGCATACCAACCGCTGTCACGTGAAAGTAGAATTAATGAGCTTGTTATCCTAAACTGAGCTTGCTTGTTACCCTAGAGTGAGCTTGGTGTTGTATAAAAAGGAAAAAAAAAGTAAATATCTGGCATCAGTCATGAACCAGACATCAGAAAGGTCTGAGTAGGAGGAACACTGTGAAATGCTGACAACAGGACAGCGAACTGGACAACATGAAGAGTTTGACACAAAGGCCCAGATAATGCAGTGTGGATTCCCACAGGCTCTTTGGAGATCCACTGAGTCAGGACTGGGCAGAGGTCATGTTTTTGCCTTAGTTTTGCAAAAATTTTGAGCCCGTCTTTATCCCAGTCTGGTGTATGTCTTCCAACATCTTGCAGTATTAGAATGGTTTTTGCAAAGTTGTTTCTCTTCATTTTTGAAGGCACATTACTTTTTAGTTTATCAAATAAACAAGATTTAAGTACCACCACTTACAAGTTGTTGCTTTTCAAAAGAGGTACGTATAGCTAATAGCTCTTAGGAGGGTAATGCATCATTCCGTGAATATCACAAAAGTCTTACTTTTAGCATGAAAGCGTTATTGTCATTATAGCTGTTCTAACTGTAGTTGTCACCTTGATTTTGAAGAAAGCATTACAAAACTGCCTTAACAATTAATTTAAAAATTCACATTACGATTCCCTGCTGGGGAGTAGTAAGGAGGTAGATGTAAGTCTAGATAGCACGGTCTTCTCTCAGTATAGGTGGTTTGCTCTAATACTGTGATTCCATGTGCCTTATTTGGGGTTGATGAAAGGATATATCTATGTGGACATAAGTGTAGTGAAGCAGAAAAACTCTTGAACTGGCAGTCTAGCTTAAAGCAATCCAGAAAGCAGCGCACACAAATTGTCTCTGCTTTTCCTGCAGCCTGCAATGACTGCAGAGTGTTTTAGCAAACTATGTAGACCAGTGGTTTTGGGGACAGTAGAGTGGCCTGCCACTCTCAGCAGTGTCTGTGAATGCAGCAGCTGTTCTGTGTTCGTTTTCAGGCTAATATCCAGGAAGTTCCACAAATGTGTCAATGAAAAATTGACTCAAATTTATAGTGTGGTATTGTTATCTTTGATTTTTCTTTAATATTTTTGTTATCTGCCTACACAACATCTGTAGAAGACAATCGTTACAGAAAAAGAGGTCGCTAATGTGGGTGAGCTTTGTCATCAGCCATTTGAATGGAAGAATGAAGAATGAAGCATGAGGGGATGTGTGAGCAGGAGTTTTGTGGGCTGAGGATCAGAGCCATTTAGTCTCTTGTCAGAATGTGGCTAGGTTTGATACGTAATTCACCCAGGACTACACTTTTCTGGGAGTGCAAAATCTGCTGCTTTAAACTTGTAGTGAGAGGAAGAGGCTCTGTGATGCTGAATGCAAATGATCATTCGCCCTGTTGAAACCTGTGACTTCATCAGGGTTGAACAGTAGAAAACATGCATGTATGTCATTCATATATATAAATACCTAGAGTGGATGTAAAGAGAATGGAGGCAGGCTCTTCTCAGTGGTGCCAAGCAATAGGACAAGAGACAAAGGGCAGAAACTGATGCACCTGAACATGAGGAAGAACTTCTTCCTTGTGTGAGTGACCAAGCACTGGAACAGATTGCCCAGAGAGGTTGTGGGGTCTCCCTCACTGGAGATATCCAAGAACCATCTGGATGCAATCCTGTGCCATGTTCTGCAGAATGACCCTGCCTGAGCAGGGAGGTTAGACCAGAGTACCCACTGTGGTCCCTTCCAACCCAATTGATTCTGTGATTCTGTTTACAGTGGAAACCATGCAGTGCAAGGAATTCCCTGTTACTCCTTCACTTGCCTTGCTTCCTGCTCTTTGCAGTGCTGTTCCCCTCTTGGTGATGCAGGATGGGTAGCCTGGCACAGGGTGCTACTAAGACAGATGGCGTCCACCAAATACTGCCATAACATTGGGCAGTGAGGATGACCAGTGACTGCTTGCCTGGATCTATTGGTATCCACTGCTGGGCAGTTAAAATTCCAAACTACTGTGTTACTTGTGTGAGGCCTCTGTCCACACAACAAGAAAAAAATGGACCAGCTTCTTTAAACAAATGCATGAATCATCCAACAGAAATTTAGCAATAAGGAAGAGCATAAAAATTAAGTGAAGGAGGTAATCTACCAAGATCTTAAGGACTGGGGCTTGGTTCTCTGTTTTTCAATGATCGGTTCATCAATGATTTGGAAAAGGGAGAGGGAGAGAATAGCAGTGTGACAAAATTTTTCTGACTCTTCCTGTATAAACTTTTCGTAAGAAATACCTAGGTATTTGACAGAGAAGTGAGGTGGTAAATGTTATGTATGTGACAAGTCAACCTACAAGACCTGTGAGGCTGTTGCCAGCCTCAGTCTGCACAGCCATTGCATCATTGTTGTGGGCAGATGGAAAGAGTGTTAGAGTTGGAGGGAGCTTGGTATGTAGGACCTGGTTGGTAGTGTTTTGTTTTTAGTTGCCTTTCATTCACATTTGCTGAGATTTCAATATGATTGTTAACTCTAATGTTAGGTAATGCAGATAGTTTTTCCAAGTATGTTGGCTGATCCTCTCTGTGGGCAGATATGCTCTGATTAGTACACACAATGGAGTGAAGAAGATAAGAAAGCCACATGTGCGTGTGGATCACAGAGGCTGGTGGTGAAGATCACCTAACCCTTTCTGCACCATCTTACTTTGTCAGAGCCTTCTCTGTGCCTTGGGAAAGGATTGCAGGCCCTGCTGGTCCTGGAGTAGAATCAGGCTGGGGGAAATCAATTTCATCTCTGATATCAGGGGAGACCCTGCCCAGTGCAACTTGACCAGGGTGTTTTTAGCAGAGCCATTGTTCAGGCAGCTCTCATCCTACCTATGCTCAACAAGGACCCTCTCCAGCCCTGTTTCTGGGGTTGGTAACCCCGTTTTCTGTCTCTTCTCCATCTGTGGAGGAGTACTGAGCCTAGCAGAGTTGGCTCCTTCTGGTCTGTCCAAGAGGTAGAGCTACTAGCCCGTGGTTTAGCAATGTTTGGGAAGAGGGAGCCCACTCACTTGGCATCAGTGGCTGTCTACTGAATGTGCTAAGGAGACAACAGTGCTGTTCCATGGAGACTGCAGATGCTGGTGGCATTTTTCTGCTTCCTTCTGTCTTGCCACAAAGCATAGGAATGGTCAAACAATAGACCGCTGTCTTTGAAAAACATTTAGATCTTATGGATGTGTTTTGGCAAGCATTGAGTGAAAAAATCTAAAGCATTACATTACTTATCAAAAGTATTAGCCTCAGTACACACAACCTCCCTATTTGTGCTTTCTCTTTGCTTCTATATCTTGGTACATATAATTGAAAACATTTTTTAGTGGAAAGTGAGGTTAATGTTTTCTGTCTAGAAAGCACCTTTTATTTCATAAGCAGACAGATCTCTGTGGCAGCTGCTTGCAAATGCCACCACTTTGGAAAGAAAGAGTGGCAGGGAGAGTAAGTTGGATAATCCTACCAAGTGCAAGAACACGGAAGCAAAATATTTGTAGCCAAAGACTGTAGGGCAAAGCCCTTCTTTGTGGCAAAGAACAGCATGAGGTCTTTCACAGTTGCATAAAGGAGTTTACAAACAAGAAAAAAAAATCTTTCACAAGGTCCAAACAGAGCAAGTAATGTGAGTGATATTCAATTAACCCTTCGGAAATAGGGGTTAAGGTTGATAATTTATCTGTGCTTTCAGACTGCCATTGACAAATTCCCATGCAAGATCCTATTCAGGAAAGATTGCAGTAAGCAGGTGAAAAGCTCAAGAATTTAGAAAAGGAGTAGATGATAAATGGTAGGAGTAAATGATCAGGGTTTTATCACTGCAGAAATTTAGTGGCTGGATTCTCCAAGCATGATGTAATAGGGCTGCTGTTAAAAAATATTTAATAATCCGTAATTACTCATTTGTGTTAGAATGTTGTAAATGAATGCAGCTAGTTTAAGAGAGGGAGCAGGTAATAACTGAGCAGTGAAAACATCTATGCAACGTACAGAGGTCATTCAGGAAAGTCAATGTCTCGGCACGTAAAATATTTTAATGCCATTAAATACACTGGCTGCATTTCCGCATGGTGGGTGTTTTGTTCAACTGTGGTTATGCCTCCCTGGACTAAACAGAATTCAAGGAAGACCGATGGGAGTGAGTTCTTTTAGCTGAATGCATAAGTGAAAAAGCCTGAATTAGTCAATTTGCAGAAAAGAAGCTCAAATGGAGATACTACGGAAATAAGCAAAATTTACCATTTCTCATAAAGTAGAACAAAAGAATAGTTGATAAAATGGAAAAGTAAGAAATTTTAAAGCCTGTGTAAAATAAACATTGCTCTCTTAAACTGCTACTTGGCCATGAAGCACTGCCATTTGCACACATCTGAAATGAAGACTTTTATTCCAGTTGGTGTTAAATATATCCAATGAGTGAGAGAAAACACTTGTGTAAGGAAGATTGCTGTGTAGAGGGGAAGTCTTTTGTGTTGAAGCAGTCGGGAAGATATTCCTTAAGCGAACAAGTTATTTGACAAATATGCTGTATCCTTCCAGGGGACAGGCAAATGCCCTGAGTGGTGAGCAGGTGGGAAGGCATTATGTCTGTGCCTGCGTTCCTGTTTGCCTAGGGGATTTATCAGTGCAATTTAGCCTGACATTCCAGGGAGAGAAGAAATTTTGAAGTGGATGCTTAAAGCATGGATTTATATCCTCCCTGTATTTTCCATTGTCTGTGTTAAGTCCTGGGGCTGTTAATTATCTATATAAATCAAACAAAGTCTATGTGAATGTCTAATATTTAAAGTGAAAGTCTAAGGCTTCCAGCGTCTGGGGTGAATTATTCTTTTCAGGACTAACAAAGCTGGCAGAACTTCAGTTAAGGGAAGGGCAGAACAATGATGTGTTTCAACTGTGTTTTATGTAATTGTGTACTTTATGAAGGGCTTGTATAATTATTTTATCCCTGAAAATGTGATAGATATTTTTCTAATGGGTTTTGAATTAAATTTGCATTTGAATTGCATTATTTTCTTTAAACAAATACGCTGTTATCTCTGACTGAAATGTGGATCAAGGAATCACTTGAAACATAATACAGAAGTAGCGCTGCAGACCTTACGAGCCTGAAAAATAATTGAAGTGAAGTAAGGAATGTTAACAAGCTCAAATGTCATCATCTTCCGAAAACTGACATTTAAGCTGGTCCACATTCCCTCTCCTCCTTTATGAGGAATACAAAACCACATACATTGTGAAGTAGCTAAAAGAAATGTTTGCTGGAGTTGGTTAAGAAACAGTGGACATGTTATTTTTGTGTTAGTTCTTGTATAGCCACATGTGAGCCTGTTAAAAAAAAATGAAGTTTGTGTAGAGTAAAGATGTTGGGGGAAGGGATAATGAGTTCCTACTGAATACTAATTGCCTAGGAGTTGTTCAGGGAGACTGAACTGAATGGAAGATTTGTTGTAAATTAGTGACTAGCTGTATTGTGCATTGCAGTGAGGTTAGAGCAGGGCTGTAAAGGTGCCAGCTCTACAAAATCCTTATGATTCACTGTCCAACTTGGTGACTGCATGAAGGGTAATATACTGTGCAGACTAAGTATTACTGGAAAAAACACTCCTCTGATGACAGTGTAATCTTTCTTCTTGATGCTTAAGCTTTAGGCTCATTTGAGCTAGAAAGATGAGAGTGACAGATTTTGAGTGGGTTATCTCTGCTTTTTCAGCTGCAGCATCCCAAGGTCTGCCAAAGCTGTAAACGTTTGAGAGGAGGGGTATTGCTCGGAAGTAATATAGAGTCCACCAGACTGATGAGTGCTCTTAGCTTACTATTAAGCTTTGGCTTCTTTAATTCCAGCATTTTGCTTGTCCTTAGTTTGAGATCTTCTAAACCCCACTTTTAACATGGAAACAAAGCTTTGCAATTGTTTGTTTGCTTTTGAGAAGTATTTTCTCATTCCTTACTCGGCTGCTATTGTTTTCATTTACATCAAAATGGAAAGGTGAGTTAATGATTCATTGGCACACAGTGACCTTTCAAATAGCTCTGGACCACGATGCAACAGCTCAGCTCGAAGCGCTCATACTTTAACCTCCTTGGTTCTGCAGTGATATTTGCAGCCCGATGTGTCTACATGCCTGGACGCCTGAAGAGAGCAAACATTTACAGCTTCTCTCTCCCCTGTGTTTAGTGGGCAATTTGATCCTTCTTTGTCCATTCCTTTATTTCACATCACTCTAAGGCTTGACTTGCTGTTGAGAACAACAAAGTGCAACTTTGGGAATCTGCTCTCTATTTATTTAGCACAAAGATGGACTCAGACTCTGATTCACCTTTTAATTACTCATGGCCTTCCTTACCTAAAATGAGGATTCGAAGAAGGGCATCCAAACCAGGTAGAAAAAAGTTATCTTCTTTTAAATGACTCTTTCATGATAGCTCTGCCTCCTTTTCATTGTCTGGTTCTCTAAACAGCTTGTGAGATAAATTTTCTCCCTATGAAAAAGCTCCTTTAGATAATAGTTTATGCTCCTTTAGATAATGGAGTTGGAATGTTTTAAGTGAAAAGGAAGTATTTTCTCCAGATTATGTGCTGTTCTTTATAACTCTTTCTATTTCTTTACTCTCTGAGGATTTTGTCCTTCTTCTTCTTGTACGTGTAGCTCTCACTGAACAACTCTCATACCCTGGAGCTGCATAGCACAGTAGCAGCTGCAAAAAGCTCTGCTGTTTGCAGTTACTTTCAGTTAGGGAGAATTTGATAATTCAACTATGCCTCAACAGCTAGCAGGAGATATATATATATATTTTTTTAAAAATTATGTACAAAAATCTTACCAAAATAAAGAGAAAAATCTTCTGCTATCTGCAAAAGAAGACGGGTCAGCTGCTGTTTTTGGTGGCAGGATCAGTTACTCTCTGCATAGTGTTAGACTTTATTCTTTGTGGAGAAGCCTTTAGGAGGTAAGCATTATAAATATTATCAGTATGGTAAAGGGGGTTTTGAGGAGGCTGAAAAGCACTGACCAGCAAATTTATGTTAGGAAGAATTAGGATTGGAAGCTTTAAAGAGGTAAGACAAATCTTTACTACATTTAAAAGCAAAAACATGAAAAGAAAGAATGACAAAAAATATGATTTGTCCTTTCTTTCATAGAACTGGGGAGTTTTTGTGTTTCAGAATGGAAAAAACCCAAATTAGAGAAGTAAGATGCATCATTCTTATTAAACTCAATAAGCCATGAGAAGCATGTTTACACAGACTTGAGACTTTGACCTACTTTTTAGAGTGTACAGAATGCAGGTTTTAATGTGCAAGATACTTCCATAGCTTTTTATGTTTATTCATGGGGAAATCCAGTATTTCCCAAGTGCATAGGAGTTTCTGCAGTGTGTGTGGATGCACATACAATTTGCAAAAACAATGAAATGAATTGCAAGTTTCATCGTGTGTGTTCTCTCAATCTCTAACAAGGACTCATTTTATCTGTAAATGCAGTAGCTGTATACCCATCCTTCATTAACTTTTTTTGGACAGCTTTTTTTTTTTTTCTCCTAATACTTCACCTGTTGAAAGGAGACAGCGGGATCATGATCTAACCTCATGATTTGTGTTTTTTTCTGGTAGAATCCGAACATGACCAGCTGATCCTGGCATGCAGGTGTGGGGCTCATAGCTGATGGTTGCATTTCTGTCATGCAAGGCCTCAGATCTCAGTGAACAAGAGACTTGCCCGGCAGGAAATGGTGCAGGATTCTATCAGCTCACTCCAAAATTGTGAAGTTGTGTGCCTGTACTGGGTGCTCCAGCTGATCTGAGCAGTGAAATTTCAACTGCCTCCCTTTCCCTCTGAAGCATCAGGCTGTTGATTTCCTAGCCTGTGGTTGCTCCTCCTGGGAGACAGGGGAGCTGTGCAGACTTTCCTGCTGTGCAATGGGAGTCAAAAGCATAAAGTGTCATACCCCACTTTTCACCTTATGCATTAGTGTTTTCATTCCTTGCTCAGGGACCTTTGATGGTGAAGCCCCTGCCCTTCCCCTGAACCCCTGGAGGCTGTTGGGAACTAAGTGCAGGCTTCGCACCTTTGGAACATGCATTGCACATCACCCTTCTCCTACTGAAGCTTGTATGACATATTTAAAGGGTAATTAGGCTCAACGGAGAATGTGACCATGACTATGTCTTAGTGATTGGGCTGGGGAGAGGATCTAGGCTTTTTTATCTTGCTGCAAGACCCCAAATGTATTTATTTTGTTATTTTATGTGAAATTGCAACAAGGCAGATTTCTTCTCCCCTGCCCTTGCTCTGTGTAGTTCTACCTGTTCAGACACAGTGACTCTCAGAACCTTTTCAAAACCTTTAGGAGTGCTGAGAATATCTGTCTCTGACAAGTCCGTCCTGCTGCACAAGGTTTTGGGAGTTATACCCCAAGTTCAGTTATGCAGAGGTTGGAAGAGAAACCAAGCATTCCATATCTTGAGAAAATATTTATTGTGCTGTTACATAAAATGAGACATCAGCTTGCTTCTGTTTTTGTATTCACTTGTATAGTAGGTAAGGTGCCTTCTTCAGGAAGGGAGTCAGGACTGTGAGTTCCATGTTGGAAATGGATACTTTCTTAAAGCCCACATGTAGGTGACCAAGATCAAAGTCAATGATTGACATGTGCCATTATTCTTAATGGCTGCTTTTGGACCACATCTTGAACATAATGGCATGATTTTCTATCATCTGTGTGCCTGATCCTCCTCATGCAGTATATAGGAAACACCATGCTTTGGTTTCCAACTTTATATATTTAAGACAGTTAAATTTCTTCTTTGCGTCAACAGCACTTTAGTGTCCACCCCACTTTACCTTCCATGCAGTGTTATTCTTATGTACTTGCTTAATTTTACTGTCATAGGTAGTTACACTGTCTGAATGAAGACCTAAGACACTTGAATGAGGGATACAGATCTCCCATTAAAACTGGTTGTATGGTCCACATACACAGATGTGCATGTCACTTCAGTTGGCCCCTTGCTAGGAACATGTGGACTTCTTCCTTCAAATGCAGATAACCTCTTCTGAATTTAGAGCAGTGTTTCTGTGGTCCTGTATGATCCACGTAATTAGCTATCTATGTTTTTCATTGACTTCCAGTTATACATTAAACCCTGCTAACATTGCTGGGGGTAAATATGATGAGCTGTCTGAAAACTATGCACTGTATTTAGAGATGGGAATTTGTAATTTCTTTCCTGGCTCTTGGCTTGGTCATGTTGATGAATTTCACTGCTCTTCTGCTGTGTGTTCTCCCACAGAACAATTTAAGTTTTGATTTTTGTGAAAAAACAGCCAGTGTTATGTTCTTGCCCTTTTCCAACACAGGTCATTCAAGGCTATACATTTTCTTATGCCAACATAAAGCATGCTTTGAATTATTGCTGTAATGAGCATGTGTTTTTCTGAGGTTAAAGTATAAAAAGTTAAAGTATAAGCTTTTGTGCCTGGTAAAATGTGAAGCATTTGCTGTACAACATTACAGAAGATGTAGAGAACTCGTGCCTAATTATTTGTTGGTCTTTTATTTTATCTATGTTCAGAGATTATTCTTCCTAGCACTGTGTCTGACTAATGCATACAACTTTCTTGACTGTTTATCAGGCAGATGGCAGAGAACCATAGGCTCTGCTAAAGGAATCATGTCTTTGTTTTATTCTTCTTCTGTGACCACAGTATAGAGCCAGAGAGCATTCAGCTCTGGCAGGAGGATCAGGCTGGTGAGCTGTGCTTGCTAGGTTGTTTCAGTAGCAAAGCCATTTCTGCTGTGTTGTGTTCAAGTCATTTTTACCTTTGTAAGCATCTTGAAATCCATTTTCAACACCTTGCAGAGCCAAAACTCTTAGGGAACACCTTTGTCAGTTGGCTGTGATAGTCTTGTTCGTCCTTTCACAAGTTGTGCAGAATTTTTGCATCTGCAATGTGAATAAACATTTTGAATGTCTAGGGGAGATTTTTGAGATATTTTGTTTGAATTTTTAGTGATCTTGATCTTTCAGGCCAGGACAACATTTCGATATATTACTACTGTTACTCAGCAGTGCAAGCTATTACCTTCTGCCAATGTTAACCTGGAGGGGAAAGTCTGCTTATGGTCCTTGTAAGATCAAGAGGACTTGTAGCTAGCAAGGTGGGCTGGAGGAAGTTAGTTAATATGTAGGAATGCAGTGTGTGATATGGACACTTGTGAGGGTTTTGTCACTTTTTAAACTATGCTGACCTGGCCTATGGAAATAAGTTACTAGCAGTCAATGTGCAATTAATAGTGCTCTCCCTTGCATTCAGCAAAGTCTTTAAATACTTCTCATGTTAAAAGTTAGTTAAGTGTATTCATCCCTTCACACATGTTTGAAATGGGGAGGGCAGAGTGGGGTGATATCGCCATTGGACTCTACGATCTTAAAGGTCTTTTCCAACCTATACTATTCGATGGTTATGTGCAGCCCAGAATAACTTGTCTGTTCATTTTAAACCCTAATGAATAATCCCCATTTAGACATCTCACCTTTAACAACAGGCTAACTGGAGTATTGCCAGGAAAGCATATGGCATTTGACAGTGATAAGCAGTAAAGACTTACACACCAAAAATACTGCAGATAACATATTCTCATGTAGTTTGTTGTATTTGTAGCAGATTTCTCCAGAATTTATTACTTAGGTTGTTACTCTCTTACAGAATTTTAAAATAATGTAAAATGTATTATAAGAAGTTGCTATATAAATCAAAATGTGAAGTAATAGGGGGATTTTATTGTTAGTGCTTTGGGATGTGTAATTAATTGAGCAGTCGATTAAGTGACTGTGGCATGTGGCATCCCACCCTCAAGGGGAAGAGAGAACCCAAGATGCTCATAGATGCTCATGGTCAAAATGAATGGCAAAAGTCAGAGAGTCCACAAAAGCTTCCTGAGTTTTGTTAGTAACTTACAAACTTGGCATGGAAATTACTGTAAGTTAGATCCTGATCTCCTCCTATAAGCACATGGCAGTGGGGTTTGGGTAAAGGGGTAGTGTGAAGGGGAAGAGAGAGAAGGGGATGGATGAAAGAGCAGGAGAGAGAAAGAAAGAAGGGAAGGGAGAAAGCGAGATCAACAGTCCTGACTTCAGCATTGATTCAGGTGATGGGGTGCCCTTGTTGAGGGGATACTTTTTGATAGAGAGGTTTTCCCCCACCTTGGAGGTAAGTTTCTTGCTTTATATGTGAGCTAGTTATCACATGCAGTCCATTCTTCTAGAGCTTTATGGAAGGGATGGGAGGGCTTTGGGGATTTTGGATGGTCTTGGTCCTCCTCTATGGTTCATGTCCATTTCTCAACCTCATTTCTGTGCCTGCTCTGTACCTGCTATGTGGTGTTTATCTCCAGGATCCAGAACATTTGTCCTAGAGAAGTGCTGCCCTACCTCCTTCTTCAGCCACATCCTGTTCCTTCTTCCAGTGTGTAATTACCAACAGTTCCTGATTGTCTCCACAGCCATTCAGCTATTGGTGTTTGAGACATACACATCATACTTTATCTTCTAGACTTCTACATCCCAGCAGTGGGGACTCTTGCTGAAGTCAAGAAACTGCCTCCTCAGGCTCAGGTTTACACCATGATGAGGGAATCCCTAATGCATGGGCTGTTTTTTCAGGGGTGTTTGCTGAAACTTTGCAGCCTAGCACTGGAGCTGTACACCACCCGTGCCAGTTGTACCCAGTGGGTTTGTATACACATGGGAGTGCAGACTGGGAAAGGTAATAAGCATAGAAGAAGAAATGGAGAGCATCACATTTTCTTTCTTGATGGTTGTTGGTTTAAGACCAACTCCTGGAAAGCTTTGCTTGCCACAAGAAAGTAGTATCAGTTTTGCCAAATCACATTTCCTTGTGATTTTAGCTGCCAGAGTTGGATGAACTGCTGTAGAAAACAATGCTTTTATACTATTTATAAACAAAGACTTCTGAATCTTGTCAGACATAAGGAAATGGTTTGTAGCTTTAAAAGTTCTCAAGATGACAGTTACTAAAATCATGTTAAAATTCTTGCAGGAGCGAGAAACACAATGAGAAGTGTAAGGATATTTTAATGGTATGAGATCTCACAAGGCTGTCAGGGGTTGAAACCAAATAATTCATAGCATGCCATTTCTGTACGGGAATTTCCAGTTTTCCCTAAGTATAGAGCTTACAGTTCATGCGCTTTATAAAATAGCATCTTAAAAATAAATAAAAGCTGTGGTGTGGCATTGCAGATTTGGCAGTGGCTTGGGATTTTTTTTTTCAAGCAACAAGTACCCCAGAACTTAAAAAGTGTAGTTTCTAATCCTGTTCTGTTTCTTTCATTGTGAGTTTTCTTGCAATCTGATGACTGTAAGCATTGTGGATGGGCTTTGAACAACCTGATCTAGTGAATGGCAGGGGACTTGGCCTAGATGATCTTTAAAATTCTCTTTCAACCCAAACAATGCTACATGGCTCTGTGATCTTCCAAAAGAATTTATGTTGCTTTAGGAATATAGCATGAAGAAAGTCTTTTCCTTTACATCTTTGCAGAAAATAAATTAAGAAGGATTTTTAAAATAATAGTCAATAATGACAAATTTGAATTAAGTTTATTGAGAGTTTTGATTTTAGATATTTTGCTGGGTATGAGGCTTTTCTCTATCATATTGTTCTTATGCTAGTGTATCTCAGTTCACTTCCAATGGCAATGCTTGACTTGCAGCATCTTAAAGTAAGCAAAAAATTAGATTATAATTGTGATTTTTTTAAAGCCTGTTTTCACACAGTCTAGAAGACGCCTGGTTTCTCCTTTGTCAAGTTTTTCTCCTTTTACAATGGGAGGATAATTCAGCTCAAATGCTGGATTGGTGGGTGCTCTTCATACTTAGAAACAGCTTTAAGAGAAGTAGGCCTGCGGAACAGAGGATTTCTATTGCTCAAAAGCATGAAATATTGAGCCCATGCAGCTTTTTATATTTGTAGTCATGAGCACAGTATTGAAAACGAAACTCTGGACTACTGTTAATGATTCTGGTGAAACAGATCAGTAGCAAAAGCATAGCGGATGTAGTATCCATCCCAAACATCTTGTTCATGGATCAAATCTTGATAGATTGCTGTCAGTCTGTAAAGGCTGTATCAGTGGTATTTTATTTATATCCTTTTTGCAATTTTATTGGGTTTTTTTTGTTTTAAGAACAGTAATCTGGTTTACTGGTTTAAGATTAGTACTTATGTAGCTGCTCGTAGGTAAAAGGCTTTAGGGAAATCATTATTTGAGTGCAATTGAACTGTATTTTATTCAGATGCTAGGTATTTAATGTATAGGCCATAATAATGCATATTTCATCCTAGGCCATAAACTTTGCCCTCTGTTCTTCTGCAACCACAAATCTCTACAAAGCTCTAGGTCGGGTGGAAAATAGAAGCTTTTGCTAACCAAGATGCAGGAACGCTTATTTTTAAGTTACATGAGTGTTTCTGTGATAACTTTTAGAGGCTTGTGAGCTATAGGCATCTTGGAACATATAGCAAGTGTTAGGCAATTACGAAATGAACAAGTTTTTGAGTGATTAGACAATTATTACTCAAATTGTAATGCTAAGATTTGGTGCTTAATATTTAATTTTACCATTTTTATGACAGTATATATACATGAGAATGAAATGATTTTAGATGTAGTGACATATTTTCCACAATTTCTTTTTTCCAGAGCACAGACACTCTACGCTTGATGTTCTTAGGAAATTGAAGTCTCCCTCTACTTTCTTTGCTGCAACCAGACTTTCTGCCATGCTGAGTGGAAGTGATGAAGTATATGCAAACTGCATGGTAGTAGATCAAGTAAGTTTGTATTTGAACTTTTGGCAAATTTTTCTTCATCTTCTGTTCATTTATTTGCATAATAGGAGAATCTTCTGCATCTGCCAGCAGTGATGTATTGTCAGTAAAGTTCTAAACTAAAATCAGTAATACCTTACTATTCTAGGCTATGTTTTGCAACTTAATTATGAGGTCCCTTTTAACAAGTTCAGTCGATGACAGGAATTATTCTTCCTAGCCTGTAGGGAGAACTCTAAGGCAGCTCTTTTTGTCTCTTCTGTGTGTTTGTGAGCCAAACAATGTGTGCTTCTGTGTAAGAAACACTAAAAATATTACTTGCTTGTGTGTACTTCAGATTTCTCATTTTATATACATTCACAGTAGACATGAATTTGTTGATGCTGCATAATTTCAGAAGTCAATTATAAGCTTATAGCAAAGATGATATTCTCAATAAAAATGAGATATTACTGAAAAAGTGAAGTCAATGTCCTGCAATGGTCAGATTTTGACTTAGTATTCCTGTTTCCGATTTGTCACCCATACTGGAGATGACCAAAGTGTCCAGAGCAAGTTGTATTTGACATCACTGTGTTGCATCTGAAATCATCCTCCCTGGTCACACTCAGATACCATCATTTGCACAAGGGGAACTAGTCCAACTCCTGTGTATGGTGGTTGTGTCTAGCTAAACAGATGCAAAATTCTGGTGGCATGTAGCTATTTTTCAGTGATGGTTTAAGTGATTTATTTATTTCTAACTTGCTGTGGGCACTCCCTGGGCTGCAAGTTGGAATGCAGGAGTAAGAAAGTATCAGATCATAATGTTAGAAGTCTGAGATTTTGCAAGTGTTTTTCTTTCTTTTCATTGTCTCCTTCCTCCCCCCACCCCCTATTCCATGAAACACTTCACCCACTGCATTCACTGCCAATCCAGTTCCTTGTGACAGCTGAGATGGAAGTTCAAGTCATAGGCCAAGTGTGTTCAAAATGCACCAAAGGTTGTAGAGAAATGTATGTAAAAATTACCCAGGAGTGAGCAACTGTCAGGGGACTATGATGTACAATCTATGAATCCTCAATTTGAATGATAAGGAGGTTGGAAGGACAGACGGCATCTCTGTTACAGATGCAGATGTTACTCGGCTGTATTGCTCAGGGGTCCTTCATCTTGAATAGGTAACCTTTGCTTAATATGTGGCCACATTAAACTTTGTTAAATTGTTGACTGGGGCCAAGTTCTCCCTTAAGCACTACTCAGAAGGAGCCAGAGTGGCTGCTGGAGAAGATCCCTCTGGTGCAGAAGAGGAACATTGCCCAGTCAGAAATAACTTTGCAGGGAAGAACAGCTGCATAAGACCTGGGAAAAGCATTTTACCTTTGTGCACCCATCTACGCAGCACAACAGAAGTATTTCCAGATTTGCATGCACCGTATCTTTGAATGCAAATGTGGGCTGTAAAAAATGCCAGCAGTTCTTTCTTTCCGTCTTTTACTAAGACAAACATAATTAAGATGGGGATGAAAGCACAACTCAGGAGGGACTGGAGAGGAGGAAATCAGCAATCTGAAAGACCTTTATTCTTACTTTTATACAGGTGCTTTTTGGAGATTGAATGTTTTCACTGGCAGTGTGACTTTTCAGTATTAGTATCTAATTAGATGACAGTAGGCTCTAACTAAAAGACTAACTGTGTTTTAGTATCATCTGCAGAGTCAACAGGAGAATTCAAAGAATTGATACCAGAGTCTAAATTCTAATCCCTGTACCTGAGAAAACAGACTTTCCAACTCCATTCCTGTCTTTGTGCAAGAGGAAGGGTGCTTCATAGTTGTAATTGCTTAATGGCAAAAAATAAGAGTCATTTCCTTTTGTCCCCTGGAGAAATTCTGTTCTAGGTCATACATATTTATCTCAAAGCTTAGAAAACTGATGCTGAAAAATTAAAAGTGCATGATGTGTAGGCTGGGTTTTCCAAATTAAATTGCACAGTGTTGAGTTCTTACCCATATGTCTCCCACACTAATGTGTTATGCATATTTTTTGCTTGACTTGAGGTTATTTTTTAATAAAACCTATAAAGATATGTATCAGTACATTTAATAAAAGGTGTAGATATGAGGAAGAAATTCAGTAGACTTGCAAATATCAATTCATTGCTCTTCTAATTAGGGAAAAGAGTAATGCAAGGTCTAGAACCTCTTAGCCATTTAACTTGCCTTCAATTCATGTGGTGTAAAAAGTAATAGGGAAAAAACCCCCACAAAACATATATCCATAAATAAAATGGCAGACTACTCAGGTCCTTGTTTTCAGATGATATATCTTGTTATGGCCTCTTACCAGCATTCATTTTTTACCTCTAGGCTGGAGATTTGAAGACTAACTGCATTCATGGAGATGGTGATAGCACTGAAAGGTGTCTGACTCCCACCAACTCAGTCCTGATGGCTAAGAGCTCTTCTTCTCCCTCCCTTGAAGAGGATGATCAATATGTTTCAAATGAAGAAAGTCAAAACCCAGTAAAAAACGGAGAAAATGCAGGATTAAGACATACCATTTCACCTTCTCATTTGTATGGGGGAGATTCATACCTTACATTCAAGACCCATGGATTTATTAAGGATCGGGGCCAACTTTATGCTGACATGAAAAGAAGAAGGTATGGAGCTGACTTCATGATATGGCCAGAATAAGGATAATTATAACCACCTTTTATTTCTGGAGTAATAAATATTTTTTTACTGAGGTGAAATCACTGTTTTCTATCACTGATACTTACTGTCCTAATTATCTATTTTCATAAAATAGCTATGAAGACATTTTTAACAAATAAAAGTGTT
>VWZD01012033.1:0-17170 GCA_013396695.1 Sakesphorus luctuosus | reverse complement strand
CAAGTGCAGGACCCAGCACTTCGCCATATTGAACCTCATACTGCTGGCCTTGGCCAATCAATCCAGCCTGTCCAAATCCCTCTGCAGAGCCTTCCTACTCTCTAGCAGATGAACACTCCTGTCCAACTTGGTGTCTGTGAACTTACTGAGGGCGCACTTGATTCCCTCAGCCAGACTGNTTCAGCTGCTGTTGACCAGCACCTACAGGTTCTTTTCTGCTGTGACACTTTCAGCTACTCCTTCTCCAGCCTGTGGTGCTGCCTGGTGGTATTGTGACACAAGTGCAGGACCCAGCACTTCGCCATATTGAACCTCATACTGCTGGCCTTGGCCAATCAATCCAGCCTGTCCAAATCCCTCTGCAGAGCCTTCCTACTCTCTAGCAGATGAACACTCCTGTCCAACTTGGTGTCTGTGAACTTACTGAGGGCGCACTTGATTCCCTCAGCCAGACTGTCCATAAAGATATTAAACAGAACTGGTCCCAGTACTGAGCCCTGGGGAACACTTCACTGGTGATTGACTGCCAGCTGGATGCAACTCCATTCACCACCCCTCTCTCAGATCAGCCTTCCAGCCAGTTTTTAACCCAGTGAACAGTTCACCTGTCCAAGCCATGGGCTACCAGCTTCTCCAGGAGAATGCTGTGCGAGACAGTGTCAAAGGCTTTACTGTGAGGCCAGATAGACAACATCCACAGCCTTTCCCTCATCCATTAGGTCATTAAAGGAGATTACGTTTGTCAAGCAGGACCTGCCTTTCCTAAACCCATGCTGGCTGGGTTTGATGCCTTGGTTGTCCTGCACATGCCAGGTTGTCAGATGCAAGTTAATCTGTTCCATAACCTTCTGTGGCACCAAGGTCAGGCTGACAGACCTGTAGTTCCCTGATTAACCTGTAGATTCTCTTTCTGACTCTTCTTATAGGTGGGTGTCACACTTGCCAACCTGCAGTCATCTAGGACCTCCCTGGTTAACCAGGACTGATGATAAAAGATGGAGAGTGGCTTGGGAAGCAATTCTACCAGCTCTCTCAGTGCCCTAAGAGATCCTTAAAGTCCCTTCTAACACTAAGTATTCTATGATTCTAGGATACTGCTTGTGAAACACATGCAAAAAATGTGGAAATACTATCATTAACTAAGAAATCATTTGACTTCAAAAACGGTTGTGAAGAAGTAAAATGACTGCTGACTTCTTTTTTCCTTAAGAAACTGTGTTAAGCAGTGCAGCAAATAACCTTGTTGGCGTTGTTCAATTCACTGTAAGATTTTATGCGCTCATGTCAGGAGGAGTACGTAGTGCATCATGCAACTATGTTGTATTTTTCCCCATCACCTAAAGTATTTGTAAGCATTTATATTCAACAGATCAGGGGAGAAGTCCCTGGCAAAACAAGGCAGAAGAAAAAGAAGGAAGTATGTCCCATATGACAGCAGACCAGCAAAGCCCTGTAGTATTTGCTTGAAACAGAATTCCTTTGGCCCTGCAGCTAAAGGTGTCACAGCCCGTTAAGCTTTACCCAGACACCATTACCTGCCCTGAGTTGTTCTGGGCTTGGACCCATTTCCTTTCCATTTTTTCTCCCTTTCCTCCCAGGACTGTCAGTGTTGTACCTTCATGTATCTTGTGGAGAAGGTGGAAACCCTTTTCTGTCCGCACCTTGGAACCAGGCTGTTCTGCAGCCTGTGCTGCAGATGCGGTGTGATGTTCGGAGGGACGGTGGTGGTCTGCTGAGGTTCCTGCTGGCAATTCCCTGCCACCAGCATGTCCTACCTTGTCCCTTGCTTGCCAGAATTTTACAAGGATGGGAACATTGAAGTATTTGGCAACTGGCAGTGGTGATTAGTGTCTGAGGCAGGCATAGCTGTGCTCACTTTGCGCACTTGTGTCTGCATACAGGACTAGCCCAGAAGCTTGGTCCAAGAAGCTGTCAGATAGTTTATCCTGATTTCTGTGAGTTGTTGTGGGATTCTGTCTCGGTCTGTGCAGGAGTCTGCACACTGAAAACCTGCCCCTTCCCCTCTGCCCAGTTGCCAGCATTTTCAACATCTTGCTCAGGGCTTAGCTGTGCAGAAGGGAGGACCAGCTGACCCTGTACGTTGAGATGAAACACAAGCCAAAGCAGATCAATGCAGGATGGCAACAGGACGGTGTTTTTCACACAAAGCATGAGGAAAAAAGGTGGGAAATCACCATCCATTTCTGGTGGAAGCTTTTCAGTATGCTCAGCTTTAAAGCAACTACCTGCCTTTATTTGAGAGAGTATTAACAGGCTATAAGAGTAAAGGATTTGTCACTGCTCTGTAGATGGTGTGCTCATGAACAGTGGTCCATTTCTCCTACGGGGCCTTACACTCTCTAAATCAGCATCTCAGCTCCATTCTTCTGATAAGTACTTCAGTGCCAACCCCCTAGGTGCTGTTTTGCATGAGACTGTCTTCATCTCCCATGGATACTTGGCATTGACAACTTACTGAAATGCCCTTTTATTCTTCCTTCTTCTTTGGTAAATATTCTAGCTGTTGCTAACCTGGAGTCTGCATCTGTCTGCAGAGATGCAGATTCAGCAAAGGGTGTTCAAGTTTGTATCTAACTTTCAAGAAAGCATAGCCTAATGTAAGTGTTTGAGTATCTATCTTTCTGAACCCTATCTGTGGTAGCTTTGCTAAAAGTGTCTACAAAATGGAGGGCTTCTAATTTGAAAATGGCCTCTATAGTTTTGGGTTTATTTTCTTAAAAAAAAATCAACCAAATTGTTCCTTTTATTTTGCATTTTAGAGAGTTTGTGAGAAGTACCTCCTTGAGTCCTTTGTTTCTAGGATCACAGAATCAGTGAAGATACAAACACAATAAACATCCTGTGCAGTACATAGAGTAGTAATATTCCTTTCTGAATATAGGGATTTAAATTTTTAAAGACTATAGATAAAGCTGCATAAGATGGGTAATTACAAATGTTGGCATAATGTTATTAAGATATTTTGCAATAAATGATGACAGAAAGCATTAGAGTTTGTGGTGTTAAGAAAAATGAAGGAAATATTTTTTTGTTATTCTTAAAAACAGGGTGTTTGCAGAGATTGACATTCACTAATATCTGTCTCAGTTCTGGCAGATTCAGCCAAATAAAAACTTACTAGGAAGTGGTATTAACCTAAGCTGTTTCTAGTTTGTGTGTATTTTTGCTTTCTGAATTTTCAAATGACATTGCAAGCCTTTAATGGCAAGCTTAAGACCTGGTGGAGGTTGAGAGTTTCAAAGAAATCTGATGATCTTGCAATCTGAGTGCGTGATGGCTGTTTGTGTCTTGCAGACCGTGCCTGCAGTCTGCCTGAGCAGTCTCGTGAGAAAAGGTACAGTCATGGAGGTGCCGGGAACAGGTCTGTGCAAGAATGCCATCTAGGGAGCTGTGCAGGAAGGACATTGACACCCCTTCTTGCCAGGATTTGCGCAGTGATTTAGAGAAGCCCTCCTTGCTCAGGGCATGTGCGAGTCCGTGCCTAAACCTTGTACCAAGCTCACCCTGGCTCTCACTGCACACATCCTATAACAGGGATTTGCTGTGCACCACCGGGGGATGTGCTAAGTAGGGGAGGGCTCCTGTCTGCTGTAGGAATGTCCAAACCACCACCATAAAAGCCGTGGAGCTTTTGATACCAACTATAATCTAGGCAAGCTTGTTACATATTGCAGATGCAGATTGCTCAATGGACAAGTGTCCCTCCTTTTTATAGAGGGATTGTAATCTTTTTCATAATGGCTGCTATAATCACAACAAAGCATGTAATTGTAAATGTTAGGTGACATAAGCACCATCCAGCTTCTGCCATGTGTTAATAAAGGGACTGTTTGCACTGGAATGAGATTTTTTCACTGGTCTCTGTTTTAGGATTCAGGAGGAGGAGTGGAATAAATATTTTGTACCCTCAAAAAATGAGTCTGAAAAATATAAAGTAAGTCGGACTTTCAGCTTTCTGATGAACAGAATGAGCAGCACACGGAATAAATGCAAGGTAATTTGAGATTTATGTCTATATTATTATGTATAATTATGTTACTGTAATTAAATTAATTGTAGATGAGAATCTAATTTTTTATGTACAAATACATTGTTGTTTATTACAAAACCACAAATAATATAGGAATAGGAATAATCGGAAGAATCTTCTAGCTTAATTTTTAAAATTTAAAGGATATGCAGGATACTCTGAAATGGCCTTCATATTAAAAAACAGCTTTCCTTTTAAATAATAGTCTTAGTTGAACACTATCAAATATTTCCCTTACCAGTTTTTTATGTTAATAGTAATTTCATTTGATGATTTAGCCTGTATGAGTTGCATTTAAGAAATAATTTTCTTTGTTAAATAAAATTAAAGGATATGATCCTGTTCTTAGAATTACTCTCAATAAGTAATTTAGTCTTTAACTTCTGCATTAGGTTGTAATTAATTGAATTTGACTTCCTTGAAGTTAATGAGACTTACTGCAAGAGTAAGCATTGCTTAAAGAGTTGGAGATTTAAGGCCTGCACAGTCTAACAAACAAACTATGCAAAGTATATTACAACATTTGTAGTTTGATTTTGAGACATCTTAGCTTTAGATTAGTGGCATCAATTAGTAGCTTGAGAGACAGATTTGGCCCACAGGTTCTTTTCTACAGGCTGGCCTTTCAGCAGTTTTGCGGGCTCTCTAGTATGCCCTCCTGTGCCCCAGGATATCCTAATGTACATGGTTTGAAGGTGATTGTCTGAGGCGGTATCTTCCAGAGTGTCAGAACTGGCCATGGACATGTATGTCTGGTCCTGCAGCCACACACTGGCTGGTGTCTGTGTATTCTCCCCAAAAAAACTGTCAGTAACTATGAGTATACTACATGTATACTTATGCTGTAAAAATAGGCAGAATTTGTTAACTTCTTTACCTCTCATTAAAAATAGACTGTTTCTAATGCCTTGTAAGATCTAAAGACAACTTATCTAAACTTGCATAAGTGCAGCTTTAATGCAAAGGCATGAGCCGTATATATCTAGGGCATATAGGCATTGATATTCATTTGTGTGTGCAATGAGTCCATGACACTGCTTAAATTTTATTTTCTGGCCTTCTCCTTTTTGTAGATTTATAAATGTATTTTTGCTAGTCTTCCTTGATAATGCTTCCTGGCTTAGCTGTCATGAAAGCAATGCCTATATCATTTCAGGACTTAAGCAATATTGTGTGTAATACTATAGTGTGTGGTTACAAGTCTTCCAGGACAGGAAATAAAAGTTTTAGAATAATTTGCTCTTAAAAAGGGAATAATTTACTGGGTTTAAGACTGAATCATTTTATCTTATTTTCTAATGTATTTTCTATTTTTTTTCTGCTTCTGCTCTTGGGGATGAAGACTAAAAATAAAGATACCAAAGATAAACTGAACAGACACAATTTTACAACCGGAACCTTCCCAGGAGTTATGCCATGTATGCTATGTGAAAAGGCCCTCCTAGGAAAGGAGTCACTACAGTGTTCTTGTAAGTAGCTGCTGGCTTTTGCATGCGACTTTACAGTGCTCTGAATGCTGTTCTTAGATCCTGGTTCAGTGTGTAGTTTGCAAAAGAAAGCTTGTCTGCATTTGGATGTACCTACTTTATGTAGTGTGCTGAGCTTGACAAGGGAGAAGGAGAAGGCACAGCAGGTGACATATTCAGTTCATCTTTTAGCCCTAATATATTAGACAGAAGCCTTTTCCTAGCCAATGTCTGCACATCAAAGCATCCTCAGGATGACTTCAGTAAGTGAGCCTGGAGAAGGGAAAAACTGAAGCTTCAGAAACATTTTATGGAAACTGGGGACCTTGTTTGGTGCCAGGCTTTGAAATGTCCCTTCTCTTTCAGATTGCAATGTGATTGTACATAAGAGCTGCAAGGACTGTGCTCCTGTATGCACCAAGGTAACCTCCCGTACTGATCTCACTAGAGCATACCTGCTTTCCAAGGGGTCTAGAAACATCATGAGAGGAAAAAGAAACTACACGCAGGCAGCTCGGACCCAGTGTCTTTATGCAAAGGGCTGCAAGGTGTAAAAATATCTATTAGGAACAAGACAGCAAACACTGTGCTTAAAGAACAATTTTTAGTAGGGGATCAAAAATTAATTTGAAGAGACAGATTTATATTTTTGAAGAATTGAAGCACAAATTGTGAAATGGTATGCCTGGAGGGTTACAAAAGGAATTGAAAAGAAAAGCTCGTCAAAACCACAGGGGCACCCTTGTGTAGAAGGGGGAATCCCTTATGTTTGGATTAGTGGAAAGGACAGATGAAAGGGACCCTGGGAGGTGACCTGATCCATTTCATCACCTTTGGACAGTCTCTATTCTAGGTAACAATTTGGGCAGATGTTATTTGACCCATTCTGGAAAATCTCTGTAGGAGGAGACTCCACAGATTTCCTGGGCAGTTGCTCCTAGTGTTCAGCTGCCACTGAGATGGGGCAAAATCAGCACTAGAGCTGATGGATACTGCCTTCACTCTTAAGTAGGAATGCACTCATGGTGGGATTATCATGACAGAGACATAATTTTAAAAACCAGATGTGTAAGTCTTCTGCCCTCTTGAAATAAAACAGGGAGAAATGTGCCACAGTGATGTGGGTTATTTTTCCAATTAGTGGAGTGAGACCTGATGTAGCTGGGCTTTCATCATGGTGGTTTGCAAGGAGAACATGTTTCAATACAGATTCTTCAGCATAAACAGGTCTTAAACTGTACATAAATCAAGTGGGTTTAATTTTGGTTATAATTGTCATGTCATAGCCTTGCACAAATTTCTGGGCAACTTTAGGGCATTAAGACAGCTGAACTTACTATTTTAGTTTCTGGGGCTGGTGGGTTATTTGCAAAGAGGAGGCAAGAGCACCCGCCACCCCTGACTTACTTCAACAAGAATGGGGTGCAGAAAATGTTCACTTACCCACCTGAGGTGAAGTACATGCCTAAGCACAGCAGAATTTTGCTACAGGCTTTGCCGAAGTCCACTTTGGAAGGGAGATCAATTCTGCCTTTGGTACCCACGCTTTCTCAGATAGTGCTCTGCCTCAAACGCTTCAAGCTTATTTGACTATATAAAGTCCTGAATGCGCACTTTTCTTGTAGCCTTCACAGGCAATACTCATATAAATAAAGTAGAATGTTGTAACTGAGTGAGTCTACTTAGAATAAACAGTTTTGTATTTTAGTACAAATAGGACTCCACTTTGAATATTGTTCTCTACCAATAACTAATAAAATTAGTTACTGGAAGAAGTTTATTAGTTATAGCTGATAAAATTAGTCATTGGAAGAATTTAGGACTGCAATTTAGGACCAATTTGTGTAGCTCTATGTGTGATGGTGTATAGAAATGAGTTACTGACTTGACTGTTAAGTGTGTTATCAGCTATGCAATTTCAAAAAATTCTTCTTTTTTTCAGAAATCCCACGAGAGGTACCATAATAAAAACAAGCCCCAAGCTGGTGTAACAAGTAAGTTAGGTGTAAACATAACACTTCTAAGTTAAGCCTTGATTAAAAATCATGGGACTGACAGAATAAAATTTGCTGCACCATTTGTGTGTTTTTATGTTTTGTTTCAGTATCTATAAGAAACCATGTGTATCTCTAATATGAACGGAATTTCAGGAAGAGATTACTGTTAACTCATGGTTCATATCATACTGATAACTCATCTTCTACTACAATGACTGAGAGTTTACTACATCTTCTGTGAGAACAAAAAAAATGTAGTCAGTTCAGTCCCAGTATGTAATTGACCCTGTGCTCAAATATTTGTGTACCTGTGTTCAGGTTGCAGTGTTAGAGCATGTATGATCTGAGATTATTTTCTTATCAAATAATATCCATGCTGGAGGTATTCCACTTTGGCTACAGGCTTCTTCCTGTATTCCATGAGAGAGCATCATGGTCTTGTACCTTGGCAAGTGGACATTCTTGATATCCAGTGTAGGTTAATATGAGCACCAGATAACATTTCTTTCTGTAAGTGTGCTGTTGATGACATACTCTACGTTGTTTATCAAAATGCTGTGTTGTGCTTTGCCTCACAGATTCCCTGCCTGGAGACATTTCACAGATGGCGCTCTCCTCAGTGCATCCTTCTTCCTCTGTGTCTATAGGACTGTCTCCTGGAAAGAGGGAAGCCTCACAGCAGTCCTTCTTCTTATCCAAAAGTGTTCCCAGTGCCAGCTTCGAAAGGTAGAGCGGCATCTGCAGAGAAACTATGCCAAATACATAATTCAGCATTTCTGTGAAAATTGAAACCATGAAATAAGTGTGTGTATTTTTTTTTCTGCTGTAGAAGAGCTACACAGTTTTCTGAACAAGACTCTGAGACTAGCACCTGGAGGTACAAGTCACAGTCTGAAGAAATGTTACAAACATTAGGGACCTTTTCTTCTATGGATTCTTTTATGATGGAAGGTGAGAAGTATTGCACAGACGCTACATCTTATAACCTGTGTTGGAAAGTGCAAATAGAAAACCTTCCTTCAGCTGATAAAGGAAGACACTTCATCTCCTAAAAGAAGAGCACCTGTTTTTAATAATTGCAATGGCATCCCTCATTAAAATGATAAAATCAGGCACATTTGTCTTAAAATGTAACTTTTCCTTTCTTCCTTATAACTATCTGTTTTATAACTTCTAGAATATTTTAGTATGTTGTTTCCATTTTAAAATGTCAGGGGTGAATATATTTGGCATCCTTGCAGAGCCAAAACAGTAATATACTTTTCTTCTGCAGTCATCCAGTCAACTCTGTTGACAGTATCTACCTACACCACTTGTATTTCCTCGGTGGCCTGAAAGTCTTACATCTCAGTGGTGCACTGCCCTCTTATAATAGCTACATAGCCTTGGGAAGTGAATATAAATAGGCTTTTCCTGTAGCTGGGTGTGAGACTGAATATCAAAGCTGAAGGATATTCACTCACATAGGGAGGTGCATATATCACTCACTGGACATCTACTGTTGAAAGTGTTGGATTTTATTTTTAAACTTTAAAAAGTTTCTTCAAGCAAAGAATTATAAAAAAGATTTAATCTGAGAAAAGAAGAGTGGGGTTTTTTTGTTCTCCTCCCCTGCTGTTGCAAAAGCGGTTCAACATTGGGGTAATGATACTGACATTTGGCAAACTTCTCTGCTGTAAAACCAGCAATGTTTGCAGAAGCTTTATCTATAGTTCAACTCTGTGATGTGTTCCTCTTATTATAGATAGATCTGCATGTACCAAGGGAATTTCTGTACTGTTCTTACACGTGGTATTAAAGAAATATAAATTTTGTCATAGATGATGTGGATTTATCTCAGTGGACTGATATCCGCATAGATGCAGAAGAGTTTGAGGCAGAGTCCTGGAGTCTTGTTGTGGATCCAATTTTCTGCAGGAAACAAGAAAAAGATGTCATCAAGCGTCAAGATGTCATATTTGGTCAGTATTTCAAAGCTTTGTGTAGGTTTAAAAGCAATTTATTGTATCAAATAGAGAGGGAACCTACATGGTCTATGTCCAGAAGAATGAATGCTTCAACTGAAAATAATAAGAAGGCTCAAAGAACATTTTTGTCACAAATTACAGTGTGTCCTAGAACTAAAGAAATAGATAGTGGTGGCTACCAGAGACATACCTAGCCTGTTTACAGAATGGTTGAGGTTGGAAGGTACCTCATCTAATTCCCAGCTCAAGCAGTTGCAACCCCGGCTTGTTCAGTGGGATATGGGATACAGTTGAGAGAATTGTGCAAGAGCTAGAGAAATCAATTTTTCCTACTGGCATAATCTATTAGGTTTTAGGCTCATACAGAAAAAGGGATTATGATTGTATATTTGCATGTTACTAAATTCTGCCTTTGGAGGTGTGCAAAATATTTTGGTGATTACTACATTATACTGTTTTCTTTTATACTACAGAGCTGATGCAAACAGAAGTACACCACATCCATACCCTGTTCATTATGTCTGAAATATTCAGGAAAGGGATGAAGGAAGAACTGCAGCTCGACCACAGCACAGTGGACAGAATATTCCCTTGCTTAGATGAGCTACTGGATATGCACAGGCAATTTCTCTGCAGAATGAAGGACAGACGGCAGGAATCATGTGAGGCAGGGAGTGAACGTAACTTTGTCATCAGCAGAATTGGAGACATCCTCGTACAGCAGGTAGAGGTGCCAGCTCTGTTAATCCTTCAAATGCTCAAGGTCTCCAATTTAAAGTATTTTATAACTCTAAAATATTTGTGGGCAAGAAGACAGCTATAGT
This sequence comes from Sakesphorus luctuosus, assembly GCA_013396695.1. Classification (NCBI taxonomy): domain Eukaryota; kingdom Metazoa; phylum Chordata; class Aves; order Passeriformes; family Thamnophilidae; genus Sakesphorus; species Sakesphorus luctuosus. The sequence goes on along the minus strand of VWZD01012033.1, from coordinate 6,865 downwards.
TGCCTTATAAAATTCAAAAACTGTCCCATGCAGATTATTGCAGAGTCAAATAGCAAAAGATCATTACTATCTGGTCACTGTGAGGGATTTGGGATGAACTTCTACCTATTCTGTGTGAGTGATAAGGACTGTGATGAACTTGGTCCTGTTTGTGGTAGAAGGCTGCTGTCATACTATGGACTGCAAAAACCAGGATCGCTTTTCAATGGATTCACTTTTTTAACAGCTGAGCAGAGGTATGAAGACTTACTTGACTGATGATGAAGAAGAAACTAGCCATTCGTTTCTTGAAGTGATCTCAGGATACTAGTTACTAGAGAGGGGGTGGTCTCACTGTGTTTACTGTGGCCGCAGAATGGCTAACTAATGGCTTACCATTCACACTTCAGTTCCTTGCGATAGGGAGAATGTGGCTTCTCACCTTCAGTAACTTTTGACTCCACTGAAATAAAGAGCTGAACTGTTATCTCGTCTAGAAGTGGTGTGATGATAGGACTAAAGCAAATAAACTTCAAGGAAGTTATGTTTTCAAAGAGGTGAAGGAAATGCTGTCATAATAACTGTTCTAGCTGCTATTGGAAAGACTGTAGTGGAGGTCGCTTGTGCTCTCTCTCGCCTATATTCCTCTTCTTGCTCCTAAAAACAGCTATCCCACATTCATTGTGTAGTCACAGGCCATGTTAGTGAAATTCAGAGAACTTGAGAAACAAGTGGCATAGAAGTTCTCTATTCATATAAAATACATTAATTAAAGGTAAACTTTCCTGTCAAGATGCCATGTTGAGCACAATTCACTTATTGATTTCTTCAGTTTTCAGAGGAAAATGCAACTAAAATGGAGAAAATATATGGAGAGTTTTGCAGCCATCAGAAAGAAGCTGTTAATCTGTTCAAAGAGTTGCAGCAAAACAAGAAATTCCAGAACTTTATTAAAGTAAGTTACTGTGGAGTCATGATCACTATTGACAGAATGCTCATGAGAAAGATACATAGGTTTTACTTAGATTTAGGATTAGAATTATATTCACTAACTCACTTTTAGTAGCTAATAAAAATGGCAAAGGTTTTTCCTCCTTAATGAATGAGCTGATAAATCACATTTTTCTTTAAAATTTTAGAATGCTTTGCCATGTGTATTACACATGTGTTCCTGTTACAATACACTTCATCCCTCAGCACAGCAACTGTTCCTTGGGGATGATTCAGATTACCCAGCATTCATTTTAACTTACTCTAGCACTTTTAGATCATATCTGTTATTAGTCAATTCGTGGTTTAATATGCATTTACTACTTAGAGTGTATATTTGTATCCGTGCAGCTGAGAAGTAGTAACCTGTTGGCTCGACGCCGAGGAATCCCTGAGTGCATTTTACTTGTCACCCAGCGAATCACCAAATACCCTGTTCTGGTTGAACGGATATTGCAATACTCAAAAGGTGAATAACAGCTGAAGTGTTGCTTCATACATGAAATCCTAGCACATTTCTAATGTAAGGAATTTGCACAGCTGCAATATAACAAAAGATTAAATTCACTGCTCTGTAGAGATATAACTAGAGTAAATACTCACTCTTCTGGGTGTATTGGTGCGTTTTCAAGGCTGGGCTGTGAAGATTTCTGATGTCCCAGCCACCTAAGCCATAGAAGTCCAGAAGAGCATCCTTGTTTTAGGAAAAGACATCAACTAGAGGATGTGAACTAGTTCAGACACATATCTGCACCTTCATTGGAATTAATTCTGGAAGAGTCTCTTTTAAGTAGGGCTAGGAAAAGCAGAGCTTGAGTGACCTCTGAAATTTTTTAGAACATTTGATACATACCAATAACTTAGAGACATTGCCCCCCAAATGGGCATTAAGTGAGCATTGTAGAAATTTGCGTATCTTAATGCAAACCCTTTGTACTCGTGATCCTGTTTTAAGGGTACTTAGCCAGAAGAGTGAAATACCATATGATTTACTTAGCCATCAGGTTTTTTTGAATACTTCAGCTCATAAATATGGTACAATGTGTTGTTTTGGCTAATGAACAAATCTGAGATACATGCAATCTTTTAATAGGCAAATCAAACAAAGGTGTACACCTCTAGTATTACTAGCAAGTTTGTTGCCAAATTCATCTTAAAATAACATAATTACCAATATTTATCAATTTTATCTTTGCATCATGTTGGTTTTTCCCAGAAATTAAGGAATTACTTCTTCTCTTGAACAGAAGGAACAGAAGAGCATAAAGACCTGTGCAAAGCCCTTTGTCTAATTAAGGATGTGATTGCAGCTGTTGATTTGAAAGTGAATGAGTATGAGAAAAAGCAAAAGCTGTTGGAAATTCTCTGCAGAACTGAAAACAAAACATACACTAAGTTGAAAAATGGCCATGTCTTTAGGAAGCAAGACTTGATGAGGAAAGAGAGGATACTTCTCCATGAAGGTTTAGTATACTGGAAGACAGCGACTGGTCGTTTCAAAGGTATTTCATCCGAGTAGTAAAATCCTTTAACTCTTCATTTCCAAATAACATTTGAAGACTGTTTGGTTTAAGATTGAAAACAGGTTATTACGCTGTATTGCAAATATGAATATCAGAGGTAATGGTATTGCAAATATGCCACTAATTGCTAGAAGAGTAGTTCCAGAAACTTGCAATGGTTTGTGGATAATCTGCGTAAGAAGACCAGTTCACATTCAAATGCGCCTACTGCATTTCTTCTTCCCGTACCCTCCTTTTAGTTTTTTGGTTTTCAGTTTGATTTCATAACAGAGAGTCTTAACCTGTACATTTTTATTGTTCACAATATTTGCCCTTGAAAATAACTAATAAAAAATTCAGTGGTAATGAAAAATCTGCAATAAAAAATAAGTTCTGATGCCACATTTGCCTAGAGCGCAATTTTTACATGCAAGCCCAGAATCTGATTTTTGGTGTTAATCATGTAGGAGGGGTTGGGGTTTTTCAAGCTTAGTAATATTTGCTGTACGACTTTATAAAGCTGTCTGTTCAACATTATTCCAGAAATACTTTTACCAGTGTAGTACTGCGCTGTGAGTGTAGGTACAGCATAGACAAAGCAAAATTTTCGTGAGGTGAATGGCCTAGGAAAGCTGTACTGACCTTGGTCTAAGGATTTCTACTTTTCTTGGCCCAGTGCTCCATCATGGTTCTCTTTCCTGGGAGGTGCAAAGTGGTGATGTGCAAGTGTTTCATGCAGACTATTGATTAATTCAGATACTCCTTGTTTAGTTTACTGTAGGATTGAATGAGAGATTTATTGATCAGAGCTTCTCTATTTATAAAGATAAAATAGGACAGTAACTATAATTGTACTGTCTTTAATTATAAATCATTATTTTCCTTTTGTCAAAATTTTAAGACACCTTAGCTCTTCTTCTGACTGACGTACTACTGTTCTTACAAGAAAAGGATCAAAAATACATCTTTGCAGCTGTGGTGAGTAGATTATCAGATATCTGAATATATGCATGGCACATTTATTTGTATACTGCTCAAGAGTTAGGTCCTTATCCAGGCTATTATCACATGTTTTCTTTTTTCTAAAATTCTGGTAGTGTATTCAGAATGGTAATATGTCAGTATATGGAAAATTAGATTTATTTTCAAAAATAACTGATTTGATGAAAAAGAAAGAAAATAAAAGAATTATATTTTTAGTGTCATGCCTCATCTGATTTTGAAGGTGGGAAGTAATACAGGCTCTTTGAGTTGGCTAAAAAAACTTTTAATTTCTGGTTCTGTGAAACAAACAGAAGAATAACTGCAAGTGTAGTAGTAAACACACATAAGAGATATGAAAGGTAATGGAGAGAAGTTCCCAAACTATATAAACATTGCATTAATATTGTGCCTCTGTATCACTGAGTCTCTGAGATTTACTTTTTAGCACATAACCAGTGCTTTATTTGTTCATTAACAGCATAACATGTTTTAAAAATAGTATTAAAACATCTGATTACTCACAACTTTCAGTAGTCTGATGTTACCAGGATTAGAATTAGTCCAATTAATTAAAAAATCATCTTCTGCTTAAAGTGTGGTGTTTTATAAGAATGTAATTTATTGTGCATATGCTGTGACTGTTTCTCCCAGGACCAGAAGCCTTCTGTTATCTCCCTTCAGAGACTCATAGTAAGAGAAGTAGCCAACGAAGAACGGGGGATGTTTCTGATTAGTGCTTCCTCTGCAGGGCCTGAGATGTATGAGGTTCATACCAACTCCAAAGAAGAGCGTAACAACTGGATGAGGCACATTCAAGATGCAGTGGAAAGGTAGGGAAAAAGGGGGTTGGATTTCATCCTGGCAGTCCAAAGCAGATGGGAGGTTAGTTGGATATTCATGGTAGCACGCTCTTTGTTCTGCATTGCATTGGATCCATCTGTAAGCTTGTGTTTTCCTCTGAGCTCAGAGTTCACAGATGTCAAAATGTCACCATCACTTCTGCCAAACTTCCCATGTTCCTTGTGTTTTCCCACAGAAACCCTTCCCACTCTTCATTAGATATCCTTGTAAGCTTCCCTCACCTTTGTCTTTGGCACTGGATGCTTTCCAGAGTCCTGCAGGTGTCCCTATGACTATTTTTAGGAAATTGCGAATCATGCCTCTTATCTTGGTGTCAGCTTCTTAAGAATGGTAGGGAAACCATTGCCTCTCATGAGGCCCAAGTTTCTGCTTACGAAAGCAAACCTACATGTGGGCCAGTGACCTATTGCTACACAATGCAGCCTTACTAGAATTAAAAGGAGTCCTTCAGTATGACTAATGTCCACTTACTGCTTCTTGAAAAGGCAGACAAATGGCATGGTTCTGGATTGTTGCAAAACTTGTTGGTGTTATTGTGAACACAGTGCTGTGTTGAAGATGAACAGATGATGTGCCAATTTTGCTTTGTACACCTTTGTTTTTCATCTTTGAAGTTGTCCAGAGGAAGAAGAAGAAGTAAAAATGAGTGAATCTGATGAGGACAGACGTATTGCTGAGGCCAAAGCATACAGAATTCAGAAATATCAAGGTGTGGTGCCTTTCTTGCTGCTCTGAGAACTCTGGCATCCTCACAGTTCAGGATGAATTAATCATGTGCCCATACTGGCTGGTGGGTTCAAAATGGTTCAGTAGGCAGAGTTGCAGTGGGTTGGTCTGATGGTATACTACAAGTGTTTTGAAAGAGAAGCATTTTTTTTCCAAAGACTTCAATGTTTTTTCTATGTTACCGTGACTAAAAAAGAAAAAAAAAAAGAAGAATGCTTTCAAAATAGACACTGAATTTTCCAGATTAGCATCAGGACCAGGTAGTTCTGTGTTTGTGGGAATACCTCAAACCTTCAAAAATGTGTGGCTTTGTGCTTGTTTATGTACTTGGCTGCTATTATTTTCATCTGAAAATATAACTAATAGTGATAAATTCTGCTTCCTTGGTTCCCTTACATATAACTCCCAAATCTTTATACTGCTGCAAAGAGAGAAATTGGAGCAATATCAGTCCTACAGAGAGCCACAGTGAAGGGCATCCTGTGCTGAAAGTAGATGTTCTTTCATATTGAGACCCTGAATCCGGGCACCTGAGTCAAGCTCTTTTCCAGGAGGTAGCACTTATATGTCATTGCGAGTGCAACAGGAGATAACTGAGGGCCTGATAAGGCAGCCAAGGTCACCTCATAAGGATAAAGATCTGGCCTGGACCTCTGCCAGAGTCTGTGCCAGCTTTTATTAGGACAGACTATGGGATGACTTTGGCCCCTGGCCAGTTAAAAACCACATAGCTTAAATTAGTGCCTTCTGTGTGGCTTAAGGATTAGAAGGGTGAATGAGGAATGTATTTTCCCTGCAGGATAGTAAATATTAATACAATATTCAATTTTGGTTGACAGATTCACTGAGTAACCAGGACCAGCAAATCTGCAATTATTTGGAAGAGAAGTTGCGTATCTATGCAGAGCTGGGAGATATGTGTGGGTTTGATGATGTTTATGTAGAACCTCACCTCCTTATCAAACCTGATTCTGGAGAAACTCCACAGGCTGCTTCATTGTTGGCAGCAGCACTCAAAGAAGGTGAGTTTGCATGGGAAGAGTGGATGGGTGGCTCTTTACATGGACAGATATTTTAAGGTGACAAAATACAGCCATGTTGCCTTGTGTTGCATTTTTTTCAAGTCTCGAGAATTGGCAGTATCAAAACTTGTCAAAGAGTCAAAGAGAAATCTCCCAAGTTTATTCTTGTAAGGTACAGGAGATGGTACCTGCCAGGTCATAAAATAAAGGATATGTTTAGTGCATTGCATCAAATAAGTAGGCAGGGAAATCGTATTAGATTTTTCACTGTCCTCTTTGCAGTACAGCTCTGTGAAGTACATCAAAGGATGCAAGTATGATATTGCACCTGGTCCCTGACCTTTACCTACCTTGACTGATGTGATGAGAAATCAGAATCATGTACAATTGTGTATAGACCAGATCTACCAAGAAACGGTTAACCAGAATCACTGTAGGAACCAGTTTTGTCTGCCTGTTATCTAACAGGGAGATGATAACCTTGCAGCACCTACAGTGATGTCCTCTGGAGGAAGAAAGGGAATGGTATTTGTAGGTACCTTCCCAGCTGGAACTTCAGCTGAACTTCAGCTAAATTCAGCTGAAAAGAGTCCTGGTAAACTGAACCCTAATCACCTAAATTGAGACCTGTGTGCTACTAACAACATTTCAAGTGATAAAGCAGTGAAACTTGGTCTCTGTCATCATTATAGAGAGCATTTTATTGATAAAATTGATTAAACTTGCATAGGGAATATAAATCTGTTATGCAACAGGAAATAGTTAAATAGTCAAGCCATTTCACCTACAGGGGTGCCCTTA
>VWZD01012032.1:526500-618507 GCA_013396695.1 Sakesphorus luctuosus | reverse complement strand
GCAAATGTGTCCTTCCTGCAGAGCTGACTGTTATGGAAGGAGTCCAGAGAACCAAGTATGAAAAATATATTCTTAATGCAGGAGAGATATCAAGTCTTAACTGAACAGCTCTGTAACATCTGTTGTTTTCTCTTTTAGCATAAATACTGAAGGATGGTAAATATAACATTCCACAATAACATGTATTTGCTTAGGTTCCATGTGGTTTTCATATGAAAATCAAAAATAATCTAAAATATAATGTAACAAGCATGGGAGTCAAGAGTATTTTTTTTTTACATTTTCAGTAAGTCAGTATTCCACTTCCTTTTTTCCTTAGTGTTTTCTTTCTTTTTTTTTTTTAATGAAGATGAAAAAGCATATGACAGCATAAATTTACCACAAAAAATGTGATAGTATTTTTACTAAAGATGGAGATGTCCTTTTAACTGTAATATATCTTGGCTAGTACATTAATTGGGTGCTACCTGCCAAGGTATCTGTTATAACATTACTGTAGGCAGTATGAAATTTGCAGGAACAGCATCCTAATGTCAACCAACATTTCACCTAACTTGGGATTGAATTTGGCAATGGTTTCACTTCAGAAAAAATGCTTCTGCTGTGCAGTGTTGTTCCTGGAAGTCCAAGCCTTAAGTGTTCTCTGAGGAATGATAACTGAGATGATGATATCCACATGTTAAAAGGAGTTTTGGGTTGTGCAAGTGTTAATATACTCATTCTTTCATGAAAAAAATCGAATTATCAAAGATCCTGATGGTCAGAGTCCACATTATTTTGATGCATTCACAGGTTAAATGACACTATAAAATTTTAGTTGTTTTTCTTTTATTTTTGAATACAAAAGAAAGTAACTATGGATCATTTTTGGAAGAGTTCATTTTCTCATGAAAACATGGTATTATAATTACCATTTTTTTCATATGGCCTCCCCTAGCTGCACCTATCCTATACACTAGCAAAAATCAGACCAAGTCTTCAGTCAAACACAATCTCAATAATTTATTCATATTTTTTACAGTTATGCTTTCAGTCTTTTGCTTCTCTTCTCGCTCCCTTTTTTTTTTTCTGGCAAAATCCTCATCCTGTAAGCCATGTGCTTCACATCTGTTCTTACACCAAGTGGAAATGATTAGAGAAAACTATAATTTACCCTCTAAATGCTTTTGTTTTTTCTTTCCACCTGCTATTCTTCCAGAAACATTTGATTTCCTCTTGTTATTGTTCCTCAGGTCTACTATGATATTCTGTCAACAAAATAAAGCATACTGGAAAACGCCCACACAGAGCAACTGAATGGAGTCCTAGATCCATGAATGATAGGGAAACTCTTGTACTGTACTGAATATCATTTAAGAAAAAAAAAGGGGGAAAAAGGGAAAAAAAGGGAAAAAAGGGAAAAAAGGGGAAAAAAGGGGAAAAAGGGGAAAAAGGGGAAAAAGGGGAAAAAGGGGAAAAAGGGGAAAAAGGGGAAAAAGGGGAAAAAGGGGAAAAAGGGGAAAAAGGGGAAAAAGGGGAAAAAGGGGAAAAAGGGGAAAAAGGGGAAAAAGGGGAAAAAGGGGAAAAAGGGGAAAAAGGGGAAAAAGGGGAAAAAGGGGAAAAAGGGGAAAAAGGGGAAAAAGGGGAAAAAGGGGAAAAAGGGGAAAAAGGGGAAAAAGGGGAAAAAGGGGAAAAAGGGGAAAAAGGGGAAAAAGGGGAAAAAGGGGAAAAAGGGGAAAAAGGGGAAAAAGGGGAAAAAGGGGAAAAAGGGGAAAAAGGGGAAAAAGGGGAAAAAGGGGAAAAAGGGGAAAAAGGGGAAAAAGGGGAAAAAGGGGAAAAAGGGGAAAAAGGGGAAAAAGGGGAAAAAGGGGAAAAAGGGGAAAAAGGGGAAAAAAGAGGAAAAAAGGGGAAAAAAGGAAAAAAGGAAAAAAAGGAAAAAAATGGAAAAAAATGGAAAAGTGTCTCTGTAATTTCAATACATCAAAACTGCTTTGTGCAGTCTAGTAGAAGGTGTCCTTGAAGGGGAAACTGTGGCAGGGAGGTTGGAACTAGATGATCTTTCTGGTCCCTTCCAAATCAAACCATCCTATGATTCTATTTTACTAGGACTTCAAGCTGGTTTTCAAAGGTATTTAAATTTGTATTACTGTGAGTTCAATGAAGTTGTAACATCTGCACTGCATATGCCTAGTTTTAGACACATCTTGATGTGTCTGAAATGGAAGCTGAATCCCACACCTAACTTCAAGATGTCTATAGAGCATTGCACAGACATTAATTTTTTCACGCCAAATTATATAAAATAGAATGCACTAAGAAATATAGCCCTGTATTTATTGCATTTGTGAAACAGATGTAAGCCAAGAGCAAAAGGTTGAATCCAAAACTATCTCAGTTGTGCTGCGTGTCTAAATTTTTGATTCCACCCCTTCATTAATGTGTAACTGCATCCTGAGTGCCTGTCTGCTTCCAATTTTTCAGTACCGATTCAGAAAGAAAGCTATACATATAGTTATAAAGAAATTTAACAGAACAGTTTTTCTCATCTTGTGATACTATTGCAAATTAATATCATTAATATTTTAAGTTCCTGGTTTCAAGATGAACTCCTACCACTGTTTTAGTACTGAGCACACAACTTATAACCATAAATATTACAATTTTTCTTTTGGTTACTTTATTCCATTAAAGATGTAAGATTTGAGAGTTTCTACACTAACAACATATGTCAAAACACAGAATAAAGTTTGTGCATGTTTTTTTAATAACTTATTTTTAAATTCTCCTATTACTCATAAGGTTCCTGAGCATTCTTAGAAGCAAAATCTACCTTCATAATGAGCAGTGCTTTGATCAGGTCGCAGCTGGAGATTGGCACATTAGCCTTTCACAACAGAATCTGTACAAACCATGGTTTGGAATATATGTCAGCAATTTTGGACTAGTTTTACTTTTGCCTCTGTAAATGGCAACACAGAATAGAGCTTTCCACTGTTTAGGAAGATTGTCAACCTTTCATTGTGGACAGAAAAGAAGACTGACTCAGCATAAAAAAGATGCACAAGTTAAGGAAATGGATGGCTTTGTAAGAGTTAAACAAGAAAGCTTTACCAAAGTCTTTTAATTTTTATTTAGCTCATGAGTTAGAAACAGGAAAACCTCTCTTTTTTCACCCCGATAAAACATTCATTAGGTACATTTAGTTCACCCTTCATAAAGTAGGAAAATGCTTTCCCAGTTTTACTATTTTCTTGCAATAGAGTTTGAAAATCCAGGTTTGTGTCTCATCCCTGAGCACCTTGAAAGTTCAGCTTTAACATTTGGTCGCTGGCTATATGAGGACCTTGCCTAAGAGAAGTTTGCTTTATAACAGCTTTCTGACACACATCTAAGCAATTTCAAGCATGATCTTGAATGGCTATCAATGAGAAATACGTTCAGGTTGCAAATCTGATAATAATCCAAATGACCTACAGAAGAATACAGTCATTTACTGCTCCTAGTTTTCAAAATACTGGAATTGCCATTGCAGAGTCCCTTGAATGACCTCAAATTATAAAATTGATTACCTTAGAAGGGAAACACTTAGATACTAGGAAAGACCTAGGGCTGGGTGATATGATCCTTTAAGTGGACATATTATGACAGGGGTGTATTTCCTCCGGCTACAGGAAATTTTGTATATGAAGAAGCAGAAAGCAATAAGTCAATCTCGCAAAGAACAAACTGCTGCAGGAGTATAATAAGCTCTGCATACCCACCTGGTCTCATAGAGTCTGCTAGCACCCTTCCCTTCCTGTTGGAGCAAGTAACATCTGTTTCTTAAGTGAAAGCGTGTGAAGAGAATGAATACACAGCTATGCACAGAAACATGCAGGTGAAGGAAGTGATTTATTATATTTCAAACAGATTGTTTCTGCTGCAAAAACAAAAGCAGAGTCTGAATGTGTTTCTGCAAAAATGATTTGTGTTTGATAAAAAAAAAAAAAAGAGAGAGAGAGAAAGGAGCTCCAGCTCTTAATACAAAACATTTTTGACTTCAAGGATTAGTTTTGGCAAAAACATTTTTACCTATTCTAAAAGACTTGCTACTGGATTATTTAGATATATGGAGGATGAGGAGCTGGGATACATTCAATGGGAAAAAAGTCCAGTGGGAAATCTAGCAAAAGTAAATGAGTTGTAGTGACATTTTCTATGACTGCCTATGCCCAAGACACTACTTCTTAAATTCTGTATTCAGATGCCTATCTCATCTCATGAAATGTAATTGCTATTCAAAAGCACTAACTGAAATTTTAGACATTTTCATTAATAAAATGAATTTAAAGTCAGCAAGGCTGCACCATGATAAAGGTACAATCTGATATGAATACAATCAGCTAAATCCAGCTGTATCATTTTGCCTAAGCCAAAAAGTTGTTGACTAAATAGAGAATCAGTTTCATAAACTTCAAGACAAAAAATAACAAAGTAAAATATTGACATTATTCTCTGAAAATTATTTGAAATTGAACGCTCTAATAAAATAATTCAGCAGAAAAATCAAGTCAAGTACAAAAATCAGGCAGAATGTAGTTGGAATAAATAAATATAGATAATAACACAGAAAATAAAAAAGTCACACAAAAATTAATTAACTATTTTTAGGAATTAAAAATACAAACTGGTAAATATAATGTAGAAGATGTAGTCAGGGTTTGAATTAGAAAAAGGCTTTTGAGTCTACATCAACTGCTCTAAGTGGTTTAAACATAGGATATTGTCAGACAAATCCTCATCTGATTGAAAAACTGTTTACAAATTGAAACCATAATGGCCTTAGATTAAGTATCAGGAAGCTGACAGATGAAATGTTAAAACATTGCTATCATTAAATCCACCCATGCTTATAAAATATATCATTGATGTGATGGGAACATGTAGCAAGGTGTTCAAATGTGCATATGACATGCAAATCAAAAAGAATGCAGAAGCAAAGCAAGTTGTATTCATTCTTCAGTGGGACAGGCTCCTGCCAAATTTATGTATTTTGCAAAGGCAAACATGGAGCCCCAAACAAAAGTAGCTGCTGCTCTAGTTCTGAGATCACTCAGCCTGAAAAAGACTCAGATTTATTGTCTCTAAATCAGCCATTGGAGGAACCAGCAGAGGAGCATTTCTGTTCTCCAGGCCACAGTTTGGAATGGCAATATGTCAGGATGGTGGTTATCTCAGTTCCACCTTTAGTCTGGAGCATTGAATACAGCCTAGAGGAAAATCTCAGTGAAATGACACCACAAGAAAGTTTTTTGATGAATCAAGATTTTAGGAGCAAAAATATTTTGCTAAAAAATCCAAAGCTGTTTGAATTACTAGTTCCTATTAATCTATCTAATAAGAACAGCAGGACTATATACATACTTGAAGTCGAACATGTATCTAATTATCAATTGAATCTTCAATATGAAATAAATTGGTTCACACATTACAAGCACATTTTGGAACAGTGTCATTGCCACAAAATCCAGCAGTACAAACTCGAGAATAAAAGTCTCAAACCATAGATCACACACTTCAGTTCTAGCTTTCAGACAAAAAAAACCTCAATAGCTTCTCCAAAACAGTTTTTTGTCACTTGCATGTGGTTGAAATTCTCAATAGAATTTTCTTATGATTTCGTTTAGCCAAAGAGTAAAATTTGTACTTCATAGTATGCTCTTTGAAGCATTAGCTTGAAAACAGTTAGGTATATTTTTTCTTTTTTTTTTCATTCTTTATTTCATGAATCTGTTCATTCCCTTTTTACAATGTAGATTACGTATTAATCATGTTCTTCCATTTTTTTTTAAATTGCCATGATTGTTAAAACATCACAATTTTTTATTGACGTCATAGTTCACGCTCTCAAAGCTTGCTTGCGTTTACCCTACTAAAAATGGGGTTTAGTATGTTTCAGCTGTCATAACTATGAACAGTGGCTAAGTGACTACTCTTGAGATTGTTTTAGTCTAGTTATGAAAATACAATGCATGGTAAAGGACAAAAGAAAGCTACGTAATCCCTTCAAAACTGACAACATTTTATATTAACTGAGAAGTGTGGGTTGTTGTGCAACTTTTAAATGATAGTTGGGATCAGTGGAAAGAAATACTCTATTAAAACTTGTAAAAATGGTGTCAAGTAGACTGAATACTGCAGTGTTGATGTTAATCTAACTGTACTACTGATACTGTCCACCATATTTTTTGTTGCAATTACAAAGTTTCCATTGGACTGTAGGCATGATGAGTTCCCTTTTACTTACAACAATCCTTTCAGTGTAGCATAACAACTATCTGGAATACTTCTGCTAAAGTCAATGTCCCTACCTCCTTTAATTTATAGCTTGAACTATCTCACTGGCGTCTACATCCCTTGACCTGTTCTTCACTCTCTCTCTCATCAAGAGTCATGACCCATTCTTTTCTTTGCTCCTCAGACTCTTTCTTAAATTTACACTATATGATTTAGTACTAGGAAATAAAGATTTATTCTCTATATAATTTCAAAGTTTTTCACCTTCTTCATAGCTGTAGGAAAAATTATAATTGTATTTATCTATCTCCATATTTTTTCTTCAGACAAACCAAGAACACTGTCTAACAATAGATAAATCTTCCTAATCCCTCTATAAAACATCTTCATTTTTTTTAACACACTAAAATTTTCAATTTTACATAGCTGGTTTATAAACATCACTCTGTACTGTTCCTCAGTCTGTATCAACATGTTAACCTATATCTATATTGTAATTGCCTTAATGAAAACCATCTAATGTTGTGTTTATTGAAGACCTCAGGAGTCCTAGTTAGTACTTATTAATTCTCTCCACTATATATCTACATACCATACCTATATCTCTGCCATTGAGTAAATAGCTGACTCCTGATCCTCAGACCAAATGACACCAACTGCATAACATACATACAGCCTAAAGCTACTCTCTGCTAGATCAGAGCTGGGGAGAGTTTTACTTGTTTGAAATAAAGCAAGGAGTGAACACTTTAAGTAAGGACAGGAACCAGGTAGGCAGTTAAGATTATTTCCTAGCTCTTTTTTCCTTAAAAATACAGATGCAGCCTCTAATATATTAGAATTAAAAATTATAGTAATGAGAAAGGTGGGGTTATGGGAACCTCTCACTTCCCTTTTCAAGAAATGCACTACTGCTTTTGGTTTGACGTTTGCAGAATGGAAGCTGGAAAATAGCTGACGAAACGGCTTCTACTACCTTCTAGATTCACCTCAAGATTTTCCCTTTTTCTTTCCCATGATCATTTGGTGTCTGAGTTTAAAAATATGTAAAGGAAATTTAGAGGTATCATTTGCTTGCTGCAAACTTATATCTATTAACACACAAATATACATATTATCAACACTAAAACAGTGTCCAAGAAGATGATCTCTTCATGAGAAAATAAATTATTTTTGTAGTTTCAGTGAAGATAAACATAATTCAAAATATTCTGGTAAAACACACAAGTGGATAGAGGTAAACCACATTGGTAAGGGCTAAACAGTTAAGTATTCATACAGAGAAACATATCTTTGCATTTAGAAGATTTCAACTTTGAGTGTCATTTGCCCTTCTAGAGGCCATTGGGGGTTTAGTTTTTAAATTACTTCCCAGAAAGCAGTTAAGAATAAGCAAGAAACAAGATCGGAGCACTGAACAAAGAAATTACTCAGATATTACTTTGACAAATACAACTTAAGAGTACAGCAATTTAACAGATATAAAGAAAAGAACCACAGAATCCAACAGTGATACCTTCCTGTAGACATTCCAGTAAAGCCTCTGAACCATTAACGTAAAAAGGCCATTCATGTCAAACACGTTAAATATGTATTATACAAAAAAAGGATCAAGGTAAAAATGCTGTTCTGAGTCCATCCTTAATCCCACTTATTTTGCAAAATACAGTGCAATAAAGCAAGAAGGGTATGTTCTGAATTATTTCTTCAGCAGGCTACAGAACTCAATAAAACAATACTTCTTCTGGAAAACTCCATTCTTCCAGGGTATTTTAATCTTATTGAAACTGTTTGCTTCATTTGAATTTGAAAATAACTTCTGAAAAACTCTATATATGGCATTGCATACCATTCCTGAACTTTTTCAAGGGAATAACAGAAACTTCAACAAGAGGAATGAGATGGAAGTCATACAGAGCTACACAGGGTCTTCTCATTATTAGGCCAACCTGCAATACAGATGATTGCAAATAATCAGCATTCTGGGAATCAAGTCCAAAGTAGCAACAGGAAGAAATTAACCCAAAGTCAGGATACCTCCCCTCTCTAAAAGCAATAATCAGTTCATTATTTTGATATCCTGCACTTCCTTTTGGAAAGTTCCATGCAAATGTAAGTTTTGGGGAAAATTTGTATTTGTTTCATGCTCACATGTGTACCTGGTGTTGTTAATGGATAGAGTGGAGGGAGTGGAGGGGTGGAAATCTCAATTTTTTTCTCACATATTTTCCTTTTAGACTGTATGGTGACCCTGCACATAAGTAAAGAACAAATTTTACCCTCAGAAAAGTATGCAAAGTCATTCAAAATCATCACATCCCTGATGTAAGCATGCCTAGAAGAAATATGTCCATACTAACCTTGACTCACAGACATATTCGACACATTTGTGTGATTATACAAGCACAGATTTTAGATCTAATAGAATATATAAAGATTTATGACAACAAAAGACTACTCTGTTGTTTTAAAAGCAGGTGAGAGAAGAGTTGTGGAAGAAAGTTTTATTTTTACATGGTTAGGGTGACTTGAGCAAAACAAAAGTAGTAATTTGGAAGTGCAGATCAGAGTTTTTCAGTTAACACACTCTGACAGTGAGATTTTCAATTTTAGGGGCAGCTCAAGTCTCCTCAGCACTAACTCCAGCCACGGCACAAAGGCCAGAAGTGAGCCAAAACTCTGGCTTTGTCTTAGTTAGAACATCAACTTACCACCCGATATTTAAAGTGAGGAACACTGGAAACAAATTTAAAAGCACATGTGAGAAGCTCGTGTAGCTAGAGTGATGCTAAATGCTTTGATGAATGCGAACATTAGTTCCTGTTTTTATATTTAGTGACAGCAAGAGCAATAACCAGGGACACTGAGTAATATGCAAGGAAGATTTATCTCCTTTCTCCTACTTTATGTGGTAGTCCCCAAGCCACTCTGAGCAAACATGAGCCCTCCAGCTTTACAAATGACTCTATTTTTTTCAGCTACTGCTCTGTGATTACGCATGTGTCCTATGCACCATAAAAAGTCAGAAGAAGGACTTAAAGCTCTGAACATGCAATGGTGCACTCTTCCACTCTAAATAACACTAAAAGCAGCTTTCAGTATTGTGTTTCCTTTGACCATCACAGGTTCAGAAAGTTTCCTTCCTACAAGGATAAGAAATAAGCTAGAATCCCTCTTTGGTAACATGCACTCTAGATCTTAATCATCTATTTACACAGACATTTCCTCTTTACAAATAAATGTAGAGTGAAACAGAATAAATATTCATTTAAAACCCAAATGTTTATGTTTTGGAAAATGCCTGTTTACCAGAAATTCCTCAAACAGAATGATGTTCTCCAGCTGCAGGGAAGGTTTCCATTAAAATGCTTTTATATTCGTTGGATTCACTACTATAGCAAAGTGATCCTATGTTTGGTAATGAGTGAGTTAGGGTTCCTGGCTGCATCAAATCCTTCCTTCTGTCTGTAACAGGAAGGTTGTGGTGGTGTAAATTAACTGGTTAGCTGATCAAAGGGCATGATAACACCACAAGGAATGCAAAACGTGTTGATCTCCACGTACAATGTAATGATGGATGTTGCCTTTAGAAAAAGTTTTCTAAGAAGAAAAAAAAAAAGAGGGTCTTATGGGATGCAGAAGAGTACAGCATCATGATAAGAAGTACACTTCCTAACTCCTTTGCACTGTTTTCCCTGACAGCAGCCTAGATGCATGCCTGCAGCACAGGCTGGCAGACAGCAGTACCCCAGGCTGATCATTCAAACTGTATGACTTTCACATTGCAGCTTTCTAAAGAGGTTGCCTTGCCACACAGTTGAATCACTGCCTACTATTTTACTACTATCTCCACCACCCTGAAGGAGGCTAATATGTAAAAACATCTGTCACTTCACTAGTCCTCAGAAAATTTGGAGGAGACTAAAACCAAGCCACAGATCCTCCGGAATATGCTTTCTGTCTCTCCTTTATGCGCCTACCTGAGGCTCCCACTCTGCCTTCTCCAATTCCTCAATCTTTCTCTAAGCCTCTCTTACAGGGGTAATGTCTTCCTGTACCACTCATCATTTAATGTTCTATTATCTTCTGAGCACCCCAGACATGGATAGTTTCTTCTTGGCAAAGTAGTCTCCAGAGCCCTCTCATACTTTACCTCCTTATCTGAAGACCAAGACAGTTGTTGCAAAGTATGCCAGACTCACACATGTGACCCACATGACACCAAAGGCTGGAATCCATTTGGTGACTTAAATTATTTCTTGATGATGAAAGGTCTCATAGATAATATTTGGCATATTTCCTGGAAGAGCTATGGGTACATTCTTAAAGCATGTAAATTATTAATGACATTTTAGAAAGCACTGATTAACAAGCCCTCCTTATCACTCTTAATGTATTCAGAGGAAGTCAGCTTTTCCAATTCAAACCAAGATTAGTAACACAATAAATAATAAATATGGGTCTTCTTCCTCTGGCACAGCAACAATAACAAAGTGAATACATGCACTTTTTCAGTCCAAAGGATGAGGAATACAGAGTTATTTTGCTTCTTAGCAGAAGAAACCTCAGGTATACTTTGGGTAGTGAAGAACTAGCTTTTTTGAGTTACAGTACCAGTGAAGGAGAAAATCACACAGTAGTCAAAGGAGTAGAAAGTAATTTTATGATACTCTGCTGATTACTTGTTTACTGTGAAGAAGTAAAATACCAAGCGACAAAATATATGAGCTATGTGTGACCATATCAGAAACTGACTTTTATTATCACTGGTTAGTAGTACCATAATCCTAGTGAAATCAGTAAGGACATTATTCAGGGAAACAATTCACCAAGGATAATTCTGTCTGTAAAATGTTATGATTTTTTTCCTTTAACATGATGATTATAAAATAAATTCCTCAAGTAATAAACAAAGGTCTGATTATATTCAATTTATTCTTTAGCTATTTTGTCTCAAGGTCCATTAGATTCACCAATCTCCTTCATGTTACAAGATGTGATTCACTTCCTAAAGCCCAGCACTCTTCAGAATAACCTTAGACCCATTCTAATTCAAACTGTGAACTGTTCCTTTTTATATAACCCTTCTACTCTTTTATCTGTAATGCCATTTTAGTAGTCTGTCTTGTGAGTCAGGGCAGAATGATGTAGTTCCTATTGTTGTGTGTTCAGTTCATCCCAGAACTGTCAATCTACACCTAACTCATATGTCAGAATCTGAGCTGAAAGTGAACCCACTTTTCTTTCCTCAATCATCAGGGAAAAACAATGAATTAGGACTCCTGAAGGATGAGGACAGATATTATGAAAGGTGAGGAGTCACCAAATGCTGTTCATACACAGGCATGAGACAGGAGAGGAATCAGAAATACTAGTTGTGTGAGCACAGCTTTAGTCATTCCTCCCCCTCTCCTGCTTTTTGATAAACAGGGGCATCATCCCCTTGACAAAGCCAGAGCTATCAGAAAAGTTGGTCCAAAATATCAAAAGTCCAGAAAACAGGGTGAATTAGCTAAAGACACTGATTCTCTCTAGCCCTACGCCTCATCGTGTGTTCTCTCTGCTATTGGCTGGGCTTTTCTTTTGTAGATGAACCCTCTTCTGTTCAAAGAGGATAATTCCAAATTTTTTCTAAACAGTTTAGATCGTTGCTGAAAGTGGAAAAAACAGTTACAGGGATTAGTTATTTGGAGTGACTGCTCAGTGAGAAGCAGAAGGAAAAAGAAAACCTGCAAAGGTGTAGACAAGTGGGTTTGTTTCCTTTGCTTGATTTATATATTTTTCTACAGTCCCCTCCGTCTTGACCCTCTTGCTACAGAGCTACATGGTCTGGCTTTACAGCAATTCTAGTCATATGAAGAGATCTGTTTAAAGTGACCACCCAAGAGACCAGCAAATAAAATTCCCCTTACAGAGCTGTGCCTGGTATAAAGACAAAAAATGTCCTTGGAAACCATGACACGTCACTGTAAAATAATTGTCCAATAACAAGTAATACTTCAGTTAACCTTTAGTTAAACTGTGTGACTGTATAACTTAAAGTTAGAAAAAAAATTTGAGAGGGAACTACTTAAATTTTTTCCAGAAAATGTTTCCTAACAACTGAACTTTTCCCTATGGTACAGCAAGACGGATACCCTCAAAAGAGAGGCATTCAAAGCTGTGGGCAATTTTAGAAGTTTTCAATCAACAAAAATGATGACTATATGTGATAGGAAAACTTTTCAGCTAGGCATGGCAGTTCTTGACACTGAAGTCTAACAAAGGTGAAAATTCTACTGACAATTCTACTGTATATTTGAAATATTCCTAGCTATGAGTTTACCAGTGTCAGTAGTGCAGGTCTAGTTCCTCTTACACAAATGTGGCTGTATTGCATGTCTTCTCTGAAAGAAAATAAAACCTTTCTGTCTTAAATCCTTGGAACTGAAAAGTCAATAATTTAACAATATAAACCATAAAGAAAAGAACACACAGAATNTGTCCCCCTCAAAGAAAATAAATCATTCTCTGAATAGTCAAAGTTCATTAAACCTAAACCTCTATTACTCATAAGAGTGCTTCCTACATGAATTGTTGGGTTTTTTACTGTGGAGAATGTCCCCGAAATCCCCTTTACTATATCCCTTTCATTCTTCTTTTACATGTTACAAACTCACATTCCAACTGGCCTCCTTCTTGATTTCTATTTCATGAGTGAAGCAGAGATTGCAATTAAATAAGTGCAAATTACTTCAACTGCCTGCTATCAGCTCTAAACAATCACTTGTGTGTGGCTTGTGCTCCCAGCAATGAGTAAAATGCATCTGTAAATTATTGTACTAAAAATGCTTGTAATGAACAAGGCAGTCATTGGAGCTGTACCTGACAATATGAAGCAAATTATTTGTGATTACATCTCCAGTCTTAAATGTAAGAACCCAGAAAAGTCAGTAAATTTCTGGTGCACACTGTTCCTGAATGATTTGTGTTAAAGGAGAGGAAAAAAAGAAAAGAAAAGAAAAGAAAAGAAAAGAAAAGAAAAGAAAAGAAAAGAAAAGAAAAGAAAAGAAAAGAAAAGAATTATCATATGTCTCTTTTTTTCACTGCTAATTTTTTAATGTAGTGTCTTCTAGAGTTTTTTCCATTAACTGATATTCATCTTCTTGCTGTTGAACTAAATCATGAATTATGAGGTCTAGTTGCTTTTAGACAGGTTTTCTAAGACTGAGATCAATTACTCCCTTGCTTACTGCATATTTACTGTAAGTGCTTTCCAGCCTAGACCTCAGAGTAGGCCAGCTCAGTTACTGTGGAGACCTAAACGCATTCAGGAAAAGGATTAGGTGCTGATTGGTACAGACAGTCAATTAGTACTTCAAAGGGAAGCTGACTCCTTGTTTTATACACACAGAACATGGGATAAAAGATTGTAGTTTGATGTCTTGTAATCTCTGTTGATTCAGCATTGACCAGGACAGCATGATATTGGAAGATTTCTCGGAAGTTAAAAGAGTCCCGCATTGGTTCCTAATGGAATGGAAGCACTAAGAGAAACATTGACATTGTATGATCTGTACACATTAGCTTTCCAAAAATATTTCAGGCTGCAGTGACTCTCTGGGACTCTGCCTGTTCAAGTCAGAAGTATTTTTAATCTCTGTGATGTGCTGATCAAACCTTGAAATGTCAGGTCAAATTATTTCCACAAAACTAGTTCCATTTATGATTAATTAAGATTTCTTCTTGATTTCATACAGTCCTTTTTAAAGTATAATCCCTTTATTGTGTAGTGATTGGGAGTGTGGGCCCAATCCCTGAAATAAAAAGCAATTTATTTCAGTGCATGTTATGTCTATGTTGAGATGTATTAAGTTTATCCATTTGATGAAGAAGGCAAAAGCCAGAAAACTAAGCTGATAACAAGAAAACTAATATACTGTAAAGGAAGAGGTTGGGTTTTTTGGGGTTTTTTTGTTTGCTTTTTTTTTCATGGCAACTATATAACTACAAATTAGTTATATACATTGAATTAAAATTTATGCCCCTAAAAGGACTGATTGTATGTCAGTTGTGCAATGCACTGGTGTTTGTGGATATGTTTTCATGTTCTGGTTTCCATTCTTCTCATCAATTAATATGTAAGTGCAAACAACTACATTGAAAAAAGTATTTTGTCTTTTATAAATGGTACATTTTTTTTAATAAGGAATATAAAAATTACTTGAATTATTTAACGATATGACAGCTAAAATGTTATATATTGTTAATTAATCAAAAATTACTCCAAATTTTCTTTTGCTTTACTCTTCCTTCTTTTTTCATGTTCTAATTTCATCTTATTCTCTTGCTCCTCCTGATAAAAATTTGAGAGTACTCTCTGTGCCCATGTTAATGATTTGTTACACATATTTGTTCTGTCTCTCGTCTGAGATAAATACAAGGGAATTCCTGCCCAAATGAGATTAAGAATGAAAAAGAGAAAACGCAATCTAGAATGGATCTTCAGAGCCACCCAAATCTAAAAGTTCAATTAGAGTATCTAAGTAAGGAGGGAAGGACCTCTACATTTAACTCCCCTAACTTTAGGCAACTGATATTTAGATGTCTACAGGTGAGCCAGTTATTGTGTATGAAAATCTTTACAGGCAGTGAAAGAAATGAGGACTCTCAAAGAATAATTTTCTTTATCTGTTTTAGATATCTGCATTAGAATGAAAGGAATCGATCTCTGAAGTGCTAGGTCATCTCCATTTCATCAGATACATTCTACCAGAATCTGATTATAATGAAGTTCATATATAGTGCATGAAGTTCATAAGTAAATGCAGTAAATTATACACTAAAGTGTAATTCAATTTATCTAACTTTTGAACTGCCTTCAGCACAGAGTAGTGTCTTTCTGAGTTGCTTGTCAGAGAAACCTACAATAAGTGTTTTCATTTGCATTTATTTTCTATTTTGTGCACTGAACACGAGATTTTTTTAGTAACAGCAGATATAGTGACAATTATGTATAAGAACTGATTGCAGATAATTGCTCACAGATTGTTTTGAATGTATGATTAAACAAAAAACAGTATTAAGAGAATGCATTTTAGACTATTCATTGAGTTTTCATTAGTCTAGAACAATAAGAGAAAATTATATTTCTCATCCAATTTACAAGCTAGACCATAATATTTGATTATTTTGCTCTGAGCATACTAAACTTTGTTGATACTGATCTGCTGTCGTGTATGTGTGTTTCCATCAACATTTCCAGCTCACTTACATAGGGTTTCTTCCTCTTTAGTTCACAGTTCATCAACATGACATCTTAGCAGTTTCCTTGTCTTCATATGCATATTTTCTTGCCTAGCCCAGGGGAAACTATTCCTCAGTCTAAGAACCAGAGTGATACTGTTGCCCAGATAATGTTGGAAGAACTATACCCTAGAATGCCAACAAGCGGAATACAGTTTTTGATGCTTTCTGGTTTTCAGTTACAATGTCACACTGTGAATGCATTATGTTACTGGGTTTTGTTTCTGTCACTATGTAACAGTATAACTTGGAATTTTAATTGCTCCCAAATCCTACTGTTACCTATATCCAGTGCCTGTGCTGTGATAGCACTGTGATAACATGTTCTAAAGGGGCGAAATAAATAAGCATCTTTTCACTGATGAAAAGCTAAAATGTACATCAACACTTCTCTTGTGATCCTGAGATCAATTGAGAGAATTTTACCTGAAAGATAGGACTCGCTATAAAACTGAGAAAAAATTCTTGAAGTACACCACGTAATCAGTTCTCAGAGTGATTATAGAAGCTAAAGAGCTATCTGACTTTCAGTATATTTCAGTATATTCATCTTCATCTGTTATAAATGTGATATGGTTTCTTTTTCATCCTCATTTATTTAATGCAGATTCAAGCCTACTGAAAGAAGAGAACAATAATGTGTGCCCAGATTTCCCATATTGTCCTAATAAACTCAGGTGAATCTGTTTTCTGCAGTTCTTATAGTAACTGCAACACAGATAAGCAAAATAGCAGTACCACAGCAGAACCACTAGGCCCACATCATCATAGACAATACCATGCAAACACTCACACTATAGTGCTATTGCAGTACCAGTTTCACCTTTCATCCTGCATGGATGTACATAGGCCAAACAGTCCCCTTTCCCTGCTTCCATCTCCTCCCAATAACATCCAAACATCCATGCTGCTAAAATACAATAGCCAAGGGAAGAAGATGCCTAACTCTTCAAACTGCCACATCAGAGTCCTCCCTCCCATCCCTGTCTGGTTTGCTTCCAAAGGCAATATGAACAAGATCACACAAAAATGATTAAGTCCACTTAGCAAACCAGTTCTCTTAAATGTGCCTACATTTGCGTACTTACGTGTGTTTTGTTCAATTTCTGGTTCTGGTCCTCTTTTCAGGGCACATACTGAAACACAGTTTAGTTAAATCATCTTGCACTTCTCTTTTGAATATTTCTGGAGATATTCAAAAGTCATCTGGACATGATCCTTAGTAATAGTGCTCTTGGGGACTCTACTTGATTAGGAAGGATGGACTAGATGACCTCCAGGGGTCCCTGCCAACACTGACAGTTTCCTTCTTAGACTGATGCATTTTCTGAATAGGCTCAGAAGGTGAATTTCATACCGTCATTAGCTCATAAAACACAAGGGGTGAAGGACCATTTGCTCTTTTGCCACAGACCTCTATACACAACAACATTCACCTCATCCAATCAACAATGGCAACCAGATCATGGCATTAAGGATCCAGTTGGATAGTTTAAGAAATGTTTTTCACTTCTCATACAAAGGCTCGACACAAAAAGGGACCTGCCTCACTGTCAGAGAAGCATTTATCTTCTCATAGTTTGCCTCCTCTTTTCCAGAGTTCTATAAAAATTTGTGCAACATCCTGGGCTCATTGCATCATTAGGAATGCCACTGTCTTGCAAATTATGTTCCCTCACTAATTCTCATGAGTTCTTCACTGTCCTGTAATGTCTACCTTCACATATCAACTTATGTCTCTAGGGTGACTAAATAACAGTAAATTAATTAGATACACATTTAAAAAAAATTATGTTTATCTTTTTACTTCCCCCCTCTCAAAACCAAACCAAAACAAACCAAACACAAACTAACAAAAACCAAGAAGAGAAGAAAAAAAAAAGAAAAAAAAAGCCAACAGTTTTATGGAAAATATGTTAGACAGTTTTATGGAAAACATACAAGGATTATAATACAAAAATATGTTTAATGTTTTAATCCAATTAGCATGTCAAATGGAATTGTGTTGAAAACAAAAACAGGCAGACTGGAAGCTCCAGCTGATTTTTGAGTTATTCACAGTATTTCTTTGTTTCCCATGGGTTTTGTTGCAAAGATACCAGCTCTTGGTCCACATAGGCTAACAGTGGAAGTTAAGGAAAGGCACACTCTTCTGGATCTGCATAAAGCAACTTTGGTTTGAAAGCTTTGTGATTGCATTTATGCACTGTTAACTGCCTGAGTCTGAATTAGTTTCAGGTCTGAAAATTGCACTACATTCTGTGGTGGTCATGGTCTTAAACATGTAAATAGACCTTTTTTTTTTTTTTTTTAAGCCTAACATTCAGTTGTCCTGTTAATTGTGATATTTCTGCTTAGACCATTGAACATAAGAATTTCCACTTTTTTTCTTGATGGTCATGTCTATACCAGTCTGAACTGTTGAACTGTTCAGAACCAAGTCTCAGCAGGATTAACAAAACAGACATTTCTGTGAATTGCACAATTTTAGAAATTAATCTGTGAGAACTCACATGTCCAATACAAGAATGCACTGGAGACTGTTCAAGAAACAGGCTATCAAATTTAAGTCCCCAGGCCACATGAAGAATTTCTTCCACTTGGAACTGAGACTCCAGTTAGCATGGAGTACTTGTCTGTTGAAATTTGCTGACTTGACATAAGTAAAAATCTTTTCCATAAGATGGATCCCTGTGGATGGGACCTCATAGCACACAGGCAGGGGTCCAACATGCACTGCAGCTGAACTCCTGTGTTTACACATCCAGTTGTTCCGCCTTCCTTGGCATGTATCTTTGAAGACTTAAACACTTGCATGCCTTGTATCACAGTTAGGGATCCCAGTGTGTTGACATTATAGGGCAGCTGGCATATTCCTTTGGGCCATTCTCTGGACATCAGATTTTCCATGCTGCATAGCACCTAATGAAGCTGGAACTTGTGATGTTTCTGATCAACAGAATCCCATAACCTGACAGAATCAGACAGGCACAGGCAACAGACTCCAGTTTACTGCACAATTGACAACCTTCAATTAGCCCAGGCTGTTTCTTTTTACAGATACATAGTGGTGGGGTCTTCTTTCCATGAAGATTAAATTATCCCTTACTCCAAAAGGGAAGAAGACTGTTTTTTTGACAGAGAACATTTTTTTTCTTCTATGAATGGTCTTGACTACTCTACCGATTGGGGTGTGTATGTGACCACAGTGAGGATTCCTGCCCTGCTCGATACTGATTTTGTCTTTAATCTCAATACAGTCAAGGCTTCAGCTCTTCTGGCTTGTGCTTTAGTCCCTGCATCATATGCTAAAAGGCAGGCACCATGGGCCCTTTTCCATACAGCATGGTGTTTTGGCTGAAATTCATTCAGCAAACTGTCCCCAAGTGGCCATATTATCCTGGCATTTCCCAACACTGAACAAAGAGATAGGCATCTAAATTAGATAGAATGCATTCTGAAATAAAGTCTTTGGATCTTTATCAGAACCAGAAAAGTCACTGACATTGTGTTTTGTTGTAATTCAAGAATTCCCTCTCTGACAACTTCATAGTGTCTCTTGTAGATTAATTTTAATATGAAGGAGTGATAGCTGATCAACATCTCAGCATAGTGGACTTTATTTTCTGCAACCACATATACTATGCTTACTGTAATTTCCATAACATCATTACTATTAATACATTTTGTTGTTCTTATGCAAGAAGAGGGTCACATATTTTGAGGTGCTACAGAGTTTGGGGGTTTTTTTGGTTGGTTGTTTGTAGGTTTTTTGTTTTATTTTTTTTCCTGAGTCACATCTTTTTTACTAAAAACACACAGAGATTTTTCCTCTGCTGTACTTGAAACATTGCTGTACTCACAGTGCACAATGAGTTTCCAAAGGACTGAACAAATATTTAACTACACAGATTTCATTTGATTCAGTGAAATTGTGCAGCACAATCCTATGCAACTCTTTTAAGTTTAGGAACATGTTTTTCAACCAGTTAGCATTTAATTGAAGCAGATTCAGGAACAACCTCGTGACAATCTCCACAAATCCTAGCAACCAGTTCTTAGGCAGATGCTTTCTAAATAGGATCTTTAAAACTTTCATTTACTTCTTCTACAGGTTTTTGTATTTTTAAAATTGAGAAATACTGGTGTGCATTTCTCCCCTGGTTAGCATTAATTTCTGATCCATAATCCCTCTACAAACAACACATTTATTGATTACAGAACCTCCCACAAGCCTTTCTTGCCAGTGTGTGTCTTTTTTATGAAAAATGTGAAAAAAAACCCAAATAAAAAAAATTGGAAATGAGCCACCTTTATTTTAAGGGGGTTTTTGCAGTCAATGTGTTGCCCCAGCAACCTAGGTTCCTACTGTCTGGCAGAAGATAGATTTCTTTGGTTCCATCATGTTGCAAAGCTGAGAGAAAGAAGAGAGAGACAGGCAATGAAAATTCACCATTTCGTTATTCAAATATGTGAATGACTCTGAGCTGCAGCCAAGCTATGACTCTTACCCACAGAGTTCTTCAACACCTATTCAAACTCTTCAGTGCTGCAATACTTCATTTTTATTAATTAAATTATTACAACAAACTCTGTGTAAAGATAGCATTCAACTGAATTCAGGCATTCCAAACTAGTTATTCAGTAAAGATGAAGCTCATATTATTATGCTATGAATTGATAAAGATCTTGTTTATTTCCCTTACCAAAGACTTTTTCAACTTTCACTTGAAAAACCAAACTAAACCAAACCAAACCAAAACACAGTCAACAAAACACCAAAACAACAAAGAACAAAAAGAAAAATCAACACAGATCAGAAAAAAGCAGAAAACTCCATAAACCCTCAAAACGGGCACTTATGACATCTCACATAGGTGAAAAAATCAGAAGTTAATGTGAGGCTAAGGCTCTTAGAAAAGAATAGGTATCCATATGTACTCATGCCAACTTACACTATTTGTATTAGGTTTGCATAGCAAGGTTTGGATAGTGGTGAAGTGGAGGGAGGGTGAATGGGGCTATCTGAGTGGCCTCTCTGGGAAGATGATAGATGCTTCCCCCATGTCCAACAGAGACAATGGACAATGCCAATCAGCCCCCAGACAGATCTGCCGCTGGCAAAGGCAAAGCCAATCAGCAATAACCTCTGCAATGACATATTTAGGAAGGAAAAAAGGTATTTGTGCAGAAGTAATTGCATGAAAAGAATAGAGGAGAATATGCAAGAGAAACAGCCTTGTAGACACCAAAGTCTGTGAATATGGAGCAGGAGGAGGTGCTCCAGGCACTAGAGCTGGGGCATGCTGAGGCAGACTGTTCCCCTGTGGCCTCTGGAGATCCACAATGGAGCAGAGATCCACTTACAGCCCATGAAGGACCCACACTGGAGCAGGTGGATTCCCAAAAGAAGGCTCTGACCCTGTGTAAAGCCCATGCAGAAACAGGTTCTTTCTGGGACCTGAAGACCCATGGAGAGAAGAGTCCACACTAGAGCGGATTTACTGGTAGGACTTGTGACTCCAGGGTGGACCCGCACTGAAGCACCCTGTTCCTGAAAGACTGCACCACATGGAAAGGACCCACAGTGAGGCAGTTTGTGAAGAACTGTAGCCTGTGGGATGGACTCATATTGGAGAAGTTCATAGAGGACTGTGTACTGTGGAAGGGGCTCAATAGTGGTGCAAGGGAAGGACTCCTGTCCCTGAGGAGGTAACAATGGCAGAAACAACATGCAATGAACTGATAATAACCCCCATTCCCCATCTCCCTGTGCTGCTGCTAGGGCAGAGGTAGAGAATCGGAAATAAAGATAAGCCCGGGATGGAGGAGAGGGGCAGGGAATGGAAGGTGGGTGGGAAGAAGATGTTTTTACAACCTTTTTACCTTCTCATTGTCCTACTCTGATTTTGATTAGTAATAAATTCAACTAATTTCCTTAATCCAAGTCTGTTTTGCCTGTGACAGTAGTCAGTGAGTGACCTCTCCCTGTCCTTATTTCAACTCATGAACATTACCTCATATTTTCTCTCCCCTGTCCAGTTGCAGAGAGGAGTGAGAAAGTGGTATTGGTCAAACCATTACACTATTATATATTTATTTGTTATAAATAAAGCATGATGAGAGAGAGAGAGGGATTGATATGTATAAAATATATATTTATATATAACATAAACCCCACATTTAGTAACAATTGTAGCTGAGATCAGAGATTTGGATACTTAGCTAGAGGCATCTATAGATTTATCTTAATCTCTGTTTTACTATTCTAATCACATTCAAACTTTCCAATCTTAATAAGATTTAAAACATGGATTTTGGCAATAATTTTAAATTCAGTCAAAACAAACTGAAGGTATAGAGTTCAGATAGCTTTAAAGGGGTTAGGAGCTGCTTTAGAAAATTTGTGTGACTCTAAAATGCTCCTGTGCTAGATGTTTGGTATTTCAACAGGTTTTAAAAATTTTCTTAGGTTTTAATATTTTTTTTAGTACCTCTTGTGAGATCTGCAGTTTAAATTCATGTTTTAAATTAATCTATAAATAAAAAATACATGGTTCAGCTGTAAATGTACCTCATATAACTGGACTGAAAGAGACTATGATGAGACCCATAGCTTCTCCACTTGGGTATCTGTCTTACCTCAAAGGTGTTTACTACAGCTAATGTACTTAAGCATGCAAAAGGTTTATCTCAAAGATCCTTTCTTAACTGAAGTTCTCAAAGAAATAAATTCCTATAAACAATTGTGTGTGATTCTCAAAAAATATTGTTCAAAAAAATAGAAAAGATAGGTATAAATTGTTGATTTCGCTAAGAAAACAGATTAGAAATATATCATTCAAGTATTTTTGGGGAGTATTAATGTTTTAGCATATTCATAGATATTCTAGCACAGAACATGAAAAGGCAACAGGTTTTGCAGATAACAGCTCTGAATAACACTGAAATCACCTGGTGGAAGTAACTATAAAGAGAAACTAATTTGCTCTAAACTTGCCATGACTGGTCTGAGAAAATGTTGGAGTCATTGCAGAATTTTTTCCGTATGTATCATCTCATCACCCATAACTAGGCAAGTACAACAGGGAAGGACCAGTGCAAAAGCTGAGAGTGAACAGAATTCATTTTGATTCCTCCATATGGTGCATTCAGCTCTTGCATACCACCTGAGGTTCTGCTTCCTTCACTTTGGAACAGATGCTCAGAAAGGCAAGACGATGATCAGAGATATTGAACTGCCAACAGCTTGGTTGCTTAGTAGAATATGACTCCTTAATATGAAGAAGAGATGACTGGAAAAGAAATGATTGATCTATGTAGTGATTTACAAAATTAACAAATTTTCTACAGGAGATAAATAGAGAGCATCTATTCACTACTTCTCACTGTTTAGGAAAAAAATAAAAAGAGAAGAGGGGACAGCAATTGATTTTCTTATCAGTATTGAACAAAATACATATTTTTTTCTGATGATTAGTTAGTCTCTGGGACTCCTTATCATAAGCTATTGGAGTGATAAGTGGGAATTTAAAAATAGTGTGATAATTCATGGTGGGTAGATCCATCAAAGACTAGTAAACAATAGTTTGGAGGTAACTCAGGCTGAGGCAGTTATTAAAAAAAAATTGATTTCCAGAAGCTAAGATGAAATTGACTTTATAGACTTTTTTTCTTAATTTTTTTTCCCTTTTCTAGAAATTATAGGAAAAACAATCTAGGACAAAACAGAGATGGGTCTTCAGTCCCATCCAGTACATCTCTCATGTTTCAGCTAGTGACTTAGGTCTTGTATTTTCTTCTCATCTCATCTTATCTCATCTCTTCAGATTACATTTTAAAACAGAAGTGATACGGTTAAAAAAAGAGAATAAGAACTCTCAGTTGTAACAGTCCTTGAATTCTGCTAGTTTCTCTTAAATTCTACAACTTGGGCTGAAGTGTAGGCATGTCATTATTCCTCAGATCCTTCACATAATTTTATATCTGGTTGTAATTATCTATCATATATATCTGGATAAATAAAATGCAATATTTTTGGGGGGGCGGGAGGGGGCAGGTTTAGACAATGCATTGTAGAATTTTGATTTCATGGCTAGGTTTGATTTAAGTTACTGAAATGAAACTACAAAAAACCTTTTCCCTTTCTATTGCTCTGCGCTTCCTTCTAAATACTCAAAGTTCCACTGGATAACATTGTTTCTTATTCAAGACTCATATAGAGCTATTGTTCCCTTTAAAACAGTCCTCCTCCCAGGAACAGATGCATTTCAAAAATGATTAGAGTGATCCATTGAGACAATTATTGCTGATATGCAAACTCAGCAGAAATCAGAGATTTCTGATCAGCATGTCAGTGACACTTGTGTAGGCGTATTAATGTTGTGCAATTGCTGCAGAGGAATTAGAAGTGACTGTGGTTTGTATTAATAAACAAATTCCTGTAAAGGCAGAGAAGCATTAATGCTAAGGACCTGAAAGGACATTGTTGTTTAAAGTTTTATTTACCTATCTAAAGGAAGGTGATTTTGAATCAGAACATGTTCAAAGAATGATGTGGGATACAGTATCAAAGGCTTTACTGAAGTCTTGGTAGACACATCCACAGCCTATCCCTTATCCACTAGGCTGGTCACTTGGTAAGATCAGGTTGGGCAAGGAGGACCTGCCTTTCCTAAAGCCATGCTGACTGGGCCTGATGACCTGGTTGTATTGCATGATTCATGTGAAGGCACTGAAAATTATCTGCTCCATGACCTTCCACACTACCGAGGTCAAGCTGACAGGCCTGAAGTTCCACAGATTTTCCCTCTGGCCTTTCTTGTGGATGGGTGTCGCATTAACCAACCTCCAGTCCCTTGGGGGGTCCCCAGTTATTCAGAGGGTAAATGATGGAGAGTGTCTTGGTGAGCTCTTCTGCCAGCTGCCTCAGAACACACCAGTGAATCCCATCCAGCCCCACAGACTTATGAGTGTCTGATTGGCACACCACATGACTAACTAGTTCTTCCTGATTTACAGAGGATCTATTCTGCTTCCTGTCTATGTCTACAAGCTCAGAGGTCTGGTTGCTCTGAGGACAACCAGTCATTCTGTTGAAGACTGAGGGAAAGAAGGCATTAATTATCTCAGCCTTTTCCTCTTCCTTGGTTACATTCCCCTCTGCATCCAATAAAGGATGGAGATTTTCCTTGTCGCTCATTTTCTTGTTAAAGTATTAATAAAAACACTTTTATTATCTTTCACAGCAGCAGTCAGATTGAGTTCTAGCCAATCTTTTGCATTTCTAATTTTCTCTCTACATGACCTAATGATATCCTTATACTCTTCCTGAGTTCCCTCAGAACAGTAGGGTTCTAGAAGAGTCATCTATTTGTAATAGTGTGAAAACAACAAGTTTTATTCTCATTCTTATTCAGGTTGCATTAAATATAATGAAATTTGATAGTGTTTAATAACATGGACCTAGGTCCCCTGAGGCATGTGATCCTTTCCTGTCTCACAGTACTCTATCTATATATGCTCAGTGAAATTCTTTCAATAAATCTCTCTCTTTCCCAGTGGTCTTCATGGGTCAAATAGGAGAAATGTAGCTTTGCACAGTACTTTAATAAAAATACCACCAAAACGTAAGTTGGAAGGGATGCAAGAATGGAAAAGAACTAAGTGCATAAAAGCATTTAAAAACAAGGAGGAACTGAAAATACAGACAATAGTACAAACAAAATTTTGTTGTATGTAACATTTTGCACAGGAAAAGTTCAGGAGAACTGAAACCAATGACTGAGATCCAGTTTACCTCAATCAGAAGTTAATAAATATTCCACAAAATGAGACATAATTTTCACGTCACTAAATTACAGTACATACAGAAGCCTACTTTCAAAGAAGTTTCAAAGAAGGACAACAATCCTTTAGTTTCTACCTCTTCATCCTGTTTTTGTTGTTTTCTAAGTTGGTTTTTTCCCTGAAAATCTTCATCAGGCAAAATCAACTAAGTATGACTGAGTTGACTATGCTTACTATCTTTTTCCTAATGAATAAATAAATAAATTGTTTTTCAATTCAATTTCACTGAGAATTTGAGTGATTTGTAAATGTCCACATGTTCATTCTCTCCCCTCCATCTTCCATCTGGAAGCTTAAAAGTGTGACCCTCAATTTATAGACTAGATAATTGGGTGGGGTTTTATGATGATTTGAAGCAATCACATTGTTGTCTGAACCAGCTTGGTAATAACAGTTAGAAAATCTAAAAAATGTTGAACTGAACCTTTTTTCAGTAAGTCAAATACAAAAGAGCATACTCCCCTTAGAACAGTATGTCTATACTGTATATTGATATTGAGTTCAATTAATTTTATTCCATCCAAGCCAAAAGAAGATAATTTCCAGCAAGTTGCTGCAAGTCTATCACAGTAGGCTTTTTGAATAGTTTTGGGGTATTTTTTATAATTACTGCTGTCTATTCCATGCATTTTCTCTGCTTTCAACACAGTATGCTCTTTTTCTTGCTTTCAATAACTTAGTGTGAAATCTAACATCAATCAAAAAGTCTACCACCTCCACAAGGCAGCATCAGAGAAATTGGATGCAATTTGTGATTATAAAATTGCAAAGAAAGGGTGGAGAAAAAGATGGAGTTCTGAAAACAAATAAGTGCATGGGAAGATATGGAAATTCCTAAGATCATCTCTGCCACAGAAGGGAAGGAGAGCAGGAGCACAGATAAGAAGGCATGTGAGAAGATATGGATGTTGACAGTTCTGTAAGGGAGAAAACTGGCCCAAGTTCATCATCCTGCCCTTTGTTTTTCTTTTTTTTTCCTTTTTAACAAGGGCTATTTCAAGCTTCTTAAACACATGCGTCATGTCTCACACATCACTAATCAAGTATTTTGAAATTACATCCTAAAAGGAAGGCTAAATATGCTAAATTCGTGCTCTGCTACACAAATTAGTATTAAAAAATGTGAACATAATTACATTACAATTCTCAACTACATGTAGAATAGGAGACTTTATACATCTCTCGTACTTGGATCCCAACCCTTAACTCAGACACTTAAGAAAGGTGTCTCTTCACCCTGAGCTGCCTTTGTTACTCAGGGAAAACAGACAGGTACTTTGTGATTGGACCAACCTAAACAGAAACAGTGTCACTGTGTGCCCTGTATTCAGCTCATCTGAAGGCTTACGAAGCCAATGTAGAATGGAAGAGCCTTCCAAAAATTAAATAAAATACACGTGGAGCAGTTTAAGTCTCCATTTTTAAGAATACTGATATTTTATGAGAAAAAGTTTGGACTGGAAGCATATTCTGTAGAGCCTTCACTTTAAAAGGCCAGTTATGCAGCCACATAATAAAGAGCTGATGGTCACCGTTATGCTTTGCTCTTGAGCTGTAGGTCTGTAGGCAGCAAAGATCTCAGAGGGATGATTAGAAAGAAAATATGAAAGAGCTCATCATTTTGAGATGTTGTGACTTTATAAGTGTTCTTTGCAATGCAAGCAAGGCAGAGAGCACGGAAAAATCATTTGTACATGGATAGCAGTGAGAAAGTGCATAAATCTTTCTGCCCTTTAAGAGTATTTCGTTTAAATATTTAACATCACTTAGGACTTCTGGTCTGCAAAAAGCCAATATTTGTAGAGGCTGATGGATTTTTTTATTTCTTTACACTTTAATAAAATATTATGCCGTATAAATGCCTTATTATCTGTATAAGTAATTGATTTAGGTACATTTTCTTCCTTTGAATCCTTACTAAACAGAGCTGTTCTTTTCCGAATTGATTTTGCTGTCTCAGCCACATTGAGGCATAGACACTTTTTTGGCTTCCATCTGAATGAACAATTTCCTAGTTAGACACACTGGATTTGGAGTTGGGTCAATAAATGCTTTGCCGTGTCTTTTCTCTTTCCTCACACAGCTCACAAAAGAGAACTAAATTCCATTCATCCTTTTACTGGACACTGTGGAATCTTTAGCAATGCAACTCTGGCTGGAATGAGAAAACATGGCAAGAAATTGGAAGAAACACAAATAAGAATGCTTTATTTCCCGTGCTCACTTCCCTGAAGATCGGTTGCCTCGGGGAAAGTATGTGAATTTCCTGGACTTTGATTATTTGTCTCTGCCACTGAATTGCTTTGGAAGTATAACACGTTAGATATCAAAAGATGATTTATCTTAATCCTGTTGAATCTGATGTGGGTAACTGTGTTATTTGCAAAGAAGACCATTTTGAGTGGTTCTTGGCAATATCAGCACAAAGTAAAATATGAGCATTGAACAGTTTTCATATGAAGAGTACTTTTTAACTTTAAACTAAACCAGGGTTTAATACAGTGTTTTCTCTCTAATCTTTGTAGACAGATGTAGAATTCAAACACTCCAGGGTCCTGCACTGTTGTTTGCAAGGATGTAATCAATGCATTAAAATTTATTTTGTTTTTGTTTTTTGTTTGCTTTTTTATGTTACATGATGTATTTACAGATAGCCCATTCACAGTAAAAACTACTAAGATAAGAAGCTATCATCAATTTAAATTTTAGAAATTTCCAAAATAATTTCTGATGTGTTCAATTTTAAGCTTCGCCATCCGCTTGTTTATATATATGTGCATATATCAACTCTGTTCTCCTACTCTTTAAGGCTTTTTTGTTTTGTTTGTATGTTGATGTCACATACACATAAGCAGGAGAAATTAAAAAAAAAAAAAACAACCACCTCCCCCCTCAAAAACCCCAGTTCCTAGCATAGATGTAGTTTTCCTGTAAGTTTAAGCACAGCAGGAATTTCACCTTAAGGTTTTACCTGTGCATGTGTCAGACATGCAGATTCATAAGAGCGCGCATTTATAATCCTTCCATATAAATCCAGGACTCACCTAAGACCAGACTGTTGTGTTCATATGTCACACAGTAAAGTAGTCCAGGGGGTACTACTAGTAGGGAAAAAACCCCATGACTAAAAAACCCAGCAACTTTTCCCGAGTTCTGATGGTATATCAGGAGAGCAAGGCTTTCTGTACTGTTTCCATATGCAGTTATACTAGAAATCAGGGTCGTTCATGGTGCACTTGACCTGTTCTGACCCATCTACTCACAGCAGGGCAGAGTAGAGACGGTCTACTCATATTCTGTGCCCACAAGAAGAGCTGCAGAGAATTCTTAGCTGCAAAGAAGTGCTGCAAAATACTCAAAGAATTTCAATTTTAAAATGAGGATACACAAAATTATCCCAGATGTCATTTTTAGAACTAAAAGGTAATAAAAGAAATGGAATTAAATTATAATTTTTACATACTCTCCCTTTTAAATATAAATCATACGCTTTGAAATTTGTTAAAGGATTCTATAAATGAATTTGCAGACAATTCATTCACTGAAAAAAATGTATGCATTTGCAACAGCCTAACTTAACATCTCTAATCCCCTGATTAGGAAAGACACAACAGGGGTCACTTTAAAGCTGACATTTTCTTTCATCACCTTTGATATGAGCAGTGGGGTTTTCAACCTATTAGATAGATCACCAAATGATGTCTGTGCCACATCAGTTCTGCTGAGTGAAGGCTATTTAACATGTAACTCATTAAAACAGCTGTAAGTTTTTATTTCCTCTTCCTTTTCAAATTTATATGACAAAATAAACATTTTTAATAAAAATAGGACTTTGAGATGCTACTGTAAAGTTATGTTCTATTGTAGAGTTTAAATTCCTATTTTATTAAGAAGTTTTATAGCAACATTACTTGATTATTTGAGGCAGAGAGGTTGATTCTGAATTTGAAAAGAGAAGGCAGGAAAAGAGAGGAATAAAATTACTGTTGGTTTGGGATTTACAATGATTTGTTTTGTTTTGTTTCGTGCCCTTCTGCTTTCTAACTTTGCTTTCCAGTCACACATCCATAATTTTCTGTGTGAAACTAGAAAAAATATTATTTTTTTCCTTCTTTTTGAGAGTGTTGGCTGGCAAAAAATAAAAATTTCAATTCTTACATGAGTACATTGCTGGAAAGAGGAGGTTCAAGAATCCTTAAAATCTGAGGACACATGGAATATGATCTGGCTTCTACATTAACAGTTTTTACATTTTATATCACAGAAGGAACCAGTATATGTGGGTTACTGGAAGAACAAGGGTTCCAAGGGTTTCTCAGCCATGAGGAAGGGGTGAGTATGAAGGGCAGCAGGATCTGCAGGACCAGGAAATGCTGTATACCTATTACGTGTTTCCTATATTGGGAGGTAGCTTTTTCAAAAGTACATTTTTCAAAAGTAGAGATGATAAAAATCATGCTGATGAGACAAAGCAAGGAACATGTGTGAAAAAGTTCTCAGAGAGCTTATCAAATCATATTATTAAGGATTTATCAGAAAAATAATTTTTTCTATTAATAATACAAAGATGGAAGGAGAACAAAATCTTGACAAAATAGAGTAGAAATACTTCAGAAAGGTACTAAGCAGTTCTAGAAAGAGGTTTCTTAAATATTTGTTCTGAAAAGCTGGGATCATATTTGAATAGTTCTTACTAATTATGAGAGTTATAGAGAGTATAAAGATTAATATAATGTTGCTATACCATATATTGATTGAAGACCATATTCCAACAAAAATGGCATGATGCAAATATTTTTACACAACAGAAACAAGAAAAACAACGATATCTTTGAAAGTATGACCAGGATGTAGCAAAAACCTAATACAACTGGAAAGAGAAAAATTATCCTGAATAAGTGATAATGAGCAGAATATGTTAAAGTTCTGCTACAAAAAGAAACAAAGCAAATATATATCTTTAAATTTTCTGTTTTATAACAAAATACTTGAAAAATTGAGGAAATCAGTGAAAGTTGTGTGGATTTGTAAAGTTTAAAAGCTTGTCTGAAAAAGAACCTTGGAACTACTTTTAAACACAGATGCAAAGCCAATACATGTACTACAAGTAGAAAGAAAATGATTGAGAGGAAAAGATACAAGATCTAACTAAATAGATATTCACTTCATGCTTAGAATCATTTAGATATCAAGGAGTGAATAAAGTCTTCTGTGTGATATTTCACTGCAGCTGTTGAGATGTGGGTAAATGTATATTGCTCAAAATAGATGTCCAATTTACCCATTTCTGACCTTGACTACATCAGTGCAAAAAAAAAAGAATTTACAATGGTAAGCTAGGAGTCTATGAGAAGCAGCAAGAACAGACTGACTAAATAGATATGTCTTGAAGGTCAGAATACACAGGAGAAAAGTGAGACTTGCCACCTATCAAGCTGAGCTGGACCTTGCAAAGGAAATTAAAACAAACAGCAAAAAGAAAAGTTTTTTAGCTACAAAAATAAAAAGAGAAGAAGAAAGGACAAAGTGGTGTGGTAATTCAGCAAGTATAGGGGCAAAGATTAAAGTTAATTTAGATGCTGCCAAAAAAAAACCCTTTTCATGCGGATTTTGGTAACTACAATGATGTAGTACACAGAGGCAAAGCCAAGGGGATAATAGAAGTAAGAGTATGAAAATTAAACATGCCATAACTCAGGAGGAAGTAACACTGAAAGAGCTTAATGCACTGAGGTCAGTGAGCAAATAAACTCCAGCACTGAATTCTGGCTCATGTAATTACAAATCCAGAAGCAAAGCTCTTATGCATTTACCAAGTCAGACCTGTGTGCTACTAAGATGTACACTTCAGTAGATTTTCAAGATAGACACCACAGTGCCTGAAGTGTAAAGACAATAGCTCAGGAACTTCAAGAACTGAAAAATACTGAGCATAAGATACTGAAAAGAGGAAGCCAGTGAAAATCAGAAAGAATACATGATATGGCAGTACTTGAAGGACTGAAAAAAGGCATACAACAAATACTATCAGAAACAGTCAAAAAACCCAAGCAAACCCTACTCATGCAGGAACCTTCTGTAAGAATATTCTAGTTTAGTTAGAGATGGTTTGGTAGCACATAGAATATATAGGAAAAAAAATTTAGAGGACTTGCCGTTGTCCAGTCAGCACAAGTCTGAAACTCTTAAGCAAAGGTTATTGCTCCTGTGAATCTCTACTCATGCTTGGAAAAACGATTGGATTGCATGTGAGGAGAAGACATTCCTTCTTCATGAAATGCAGTGTGATGAACCAGCTGAATGGAGTCATGGGATCACAGAATCATTTAGGATGGAAAAGACCTATAAGATTATTGAGTTCAACTGTTAAAACAGCACTGCCAAGTCCTCCACTAAACCATGTCCCTAAGTGCCACATCTAGTCATGGCACTTCCAGGGATGGTGACTCAACCACTTCCCTGGCCAACTTGTTTCAATGCTTGACTACCCTTTTGGTGACAAGATTTTTTCTAATATCCAACCTAAACCTCCACTGGAAAAACTTGAAACCATTTCCTATTGTCCTATTTGGTAGATAAACAGCAAAATACTGGTGCTAATGTTCTCCTTTTTTTTTGACAGAGAAAAAGATGAACGATGATACTAAACCCCAATGTTGAACTACAGTAATTACAGAACATCTGTAGAGACACAACTGCCAGTACATACGTATATTCCTGCATGTCTATCTCAAATGTAAAATACTGCAATTTTGTATAGGCATCAAGTTTTTAACTTTAGGAGTAAATCAAGTTGCACTGCAAGTGAAGTGGGGCAGCTGTACACATATATACTTTTATGCATTGCTGTAAATTGTTATTTTTATTGTCTCAAATTACTAAAATTTCAGGGAAATTGGGACAATGTCATTTAATCTACCTTGTGTTTTCTTTCCTGAATTTCAAAATAAGGTTTAATCTTAATCAATGCAAAATCCATTTTTTTTGAAGACTGTCCAAGAACTTTCATAGTTCAGAAGGCAGTCTCCTTAGTGTCTTGAAGAATTTCAGGTATTACAATGCCAAGGGCCAAAGTCATTTATGAGTAGGTACATTGTACGCTTTTATTTTAAGATAATGGAAGAAAATACTGAACTTCACTTTTCCAAAGATGATCTTGACCTTTTTAGTGAAAACTCTGAAAACATAAAAAATAGAAACCATCTGTTTGGCTGAGTAGAAGAAAAATATTTCCCCAGTGACAAATTTAAAATGAAGAAAAAATTGCCTCCAAAGCATTACAATGGAGAAAGCCAACTTGATTGCATCTGAGCCTATCTAACACAGTTTAAGAATCAAAGAAGAGGAAAAAGGAATATCTCTAAGGACCAGGAGGCCACAGAAACCATCCATAAGGAGAAGGAGTTAAAAAAAAAAAAAAAAAAGAAAGAAAAAACCCCCAGTAATACTTATATAAATAAAAAGTTTCTATGTTCTCTTTTAAAATGCTACATTATTCATATATCTGTTCTGCAGAATATATGCAACCTGGTTTTAAGGTACAACACAACAAACAAACAAATAAATAAATAGATAAGGGTCTAAAGTCTTGAAGTGCCATCTTTAGGGATCTAAAATGTCTAATCCCAAGTAAAGCATTTATTACAATCAATGTGAGTAAAATTGCATCTCTAGAGACAATTTTTCATATAAGTGTCTAACAAGGTCAAATGATCTACCCATTGAACACACTCATTTCTGTCTATAGTGTGAGCCTAATCTAACCTACTTAAACATATGCATTGAACTTTTACAAGCTTAAAATTGGAATAGATAAAATGCAAAATAAACCACTAAATTAAAGGAAGAAGCTTTTTATCAAAGCCTAAATGTGCTGATTAAATAAATAGAAGATTCAGCTAAAGATTCATTTAGGAAACAGAAAGAAATGAAACTCAGAGGTTTTTGAGAATGTTGCAATGGAAATGACTTAAAGCAATCATCTATCCCCTTCTTCTCTGCCCCAACACGGGGCCTGCCACCAGAAATCAAAATCATAATCAGTTAACTAATTGATTGATTTCCTGATCTATTAGGTTCCAGGTGTGAGATTGCAAAAATGAAACTCTTTTCATGTACTGTTGTAAGATGTCCTTTCAGCCTTTTCTACATAAAAGGTAAGATGAACAACATTCAACCTGCTTCATCTGTTCCTGTTGCCCTGTCCTGAGATGCTCTCCTGCATATGTTTCACTCTGAGACTCCTCCAGGTATTCAATGCAATATACCTAGGAATGCAACATCTACTTTCATTTTCAACTTCCAATATATACCTTTCTCAAATTCCAGCAAAGCCTTCATATTATATCACAGAGTTTAATGTAAAACCAATGTCCTCATCTCTGACCCTGCCAAAAAAAAAAAAAAAAAATTAAAAAAAATCCCAAACTGCTATAGTGCCCTGGGACAGCCCAAAAGGGACTGCTGCACCAAATATTATGTTGTGTGATCATGGCATATCTTTTCTTTGCAGATTTAGCCTTAAACAGGGTAGGTATACACCTTCTGCATCACTTTGGAGCCAAGAATTATTCCCTAGAGTGGATATATTCAATAGTGTAGAAATAGCTTATGTCTTTCTTATGCAGCTGCAAATGGACATAATTGGAATATTAAAAAAAAAAAAGATCTAAGCAGAGTCAATAAGTGATCATTTGGACAGCAGACAAGGGCAAAGATCTATTTAATTCCTAACTTTGCTGCACATTTATTTCTTTCACAGATCACTATGAACAAGGAGTCTGGCACATTTAATCTACATTTCATATTCAGCATGTCGGCAAGTTTATAGTCTTTTCGGAAAGGTTTCCCCTTCTTAAGTTTCAGGTCTTTTCTTGGTATGCCCTTCTCACCCCTTACCATTGTTTCTTGATTTTTTCTAATTTAAGCTGAATGAAAAGCAGAACTTTG
This sequence comes from Sakesphorus luctuosus, assembly GCA_013396695.1. Lineage (NCBI taxonomy): Eukaryota > Metazoa > Chordata > Aves > Passeriformes > Thamnophilidae > Sakesphorus > Sakesphorus luctuosus. The sequence continues at coordinate 584,169 of VWZD01012032.1, read as the reverse complement.
AGATATGATGAAGTCTGTTACACTGGGGAAATGGAGTAGCAAATGCTAGGAAATAAAAATAACTTTGTAAGTGCTTCAGTCCTTACAAAGAATTACAAATGATTAATACTTTCTGTATTTCTAAATGTCCTGTATGAATATTTAGAGTACAGAAATCTGATTATAAGCTTTAAAAGCTTGATGTGATATTAACTGTTGCACAAGGATACTAAAAATATCAACCAGAAAATACTACAATCAAAATATCAGTATGCATGTGGGACCAATTTTGTGGAGGCAGCACAATTAGAGGCATCCAAAACCAGCAAGGAACAAACTTCAGATTGAAATGCCTTAAGATTTAAAGGGTATAACTACCTTTATTGTAAGAGTTTTGTAAGTAACTGTGCAAACACTAAGCATTGTGTCTCACTACTTTGAACGAGACACATATTAAATTATACTTTTTCTATGCCTGACATTGAAATTGAGATGTTCAGGATGGATGGCGTCATAGTCAAGGTGAAGGAAAGAAAAGAATTGTCTTCAGTATTCATCATCTTGCTTTTTCTTCTGAATTTCAAAATTGGAATGTGAGAGTTCAACACTTTTGGAGTGTTTTAATCATTTTGTGATTAAACCAATTTCTATGCATCTTGAGAGGGAGACAAACATTTTAGGAAAGAGATAAAGAAAAGAAGTAACATTATGATTAAGACTTGGGCATTTTTAATGGCCGTTATGTTAAAAGGTGATTAGTTTCTCAGGACCAAGTGATATCCAAGGCAATCATTTTCCTTCAATCATAACAATATTGTTACTTCTGTACCTTATCTCAGTCTTTCAAACATGCAACAAATGAAAAAGCTTAACAGTTAAAGAGAAAAGAATTCATATGAGCAGTGGCAGTTTTATTTTGTGGGAACAGTGACAGTTTTACTGTACTTGTCAAAGCAGATGAACATATATATGGTTTTAAACCTTCACTGCAATATATATATGTATAGACATATATACAAAATCATAAAAGAATATGGAAAGTATGTGGCAAAAAAAGTCTCTGTTAAATCATTAATCATTGAATATAACTCTAATGTGACTCCAATTGCTTGCCACTTAGGTTGCTGTCTGCATATCCATGTATTGTTGCATTGAAAAAATCAAGTTCAACTTAATTTGCATAGATATATGCTTAATATATTCCCTTATTATATATCATTTTAGATACGAATACCGTAGGTGCCAACTCTATTATTTTTTTTGCTATCTCTAATGTTTTTCTGTAAACATGTATGACCTTCACTTAATATTCAGATACAAAGTGAAACTATCACCAATACCGTGAACTATTTTTATTCTTGGTGGATTTAAAGAGAAGAAATAACTAAAGATAATGATTTTAATATTAACTGGTGTCGTGGTTTAACCCCAACCCATAACCAATGACCACACAGCCACTTGCTCACTCCCTCACCAGCAGGACTGGGGAGAAGATGGAAGGGTGAAAGCTAGAAAATTCGTGGGTTGAGATACAGCTTAGTTAAAGTAAAAGCTGTACAGACAAGCAAAGGAAAATAAGAAATTAATTCACTGTTTCCCATGGGCAGGTGTTTAGCCATCCCCAGGAGAGCAGGGCCCCATCACGCCTAACAATTACTCAGGAAGACAAACGCCATCACTCCAAATGTCCCTCCCTCTTCCTCCTTCTTCCCTCCATTTTGTATACTGAGTATGATGTCATATGGTCTGGAATAGAGCTTGGCCAGTTTGGGTCACCTCTCCTGGCTGTCTCCCCTCCCAATCTCCCATGCACACCAACCTTTTTGGGCAGTATGGCAATATGAGGAGCAGAAAAGGCCTTGGCTCTGTGCAAGCACTGCTCAACAACAGCAAAACCAACTCTTTATTATCTATCAACTCTGCGTTCAGCACAAATCCAAGACATAGCACCATACTAGCAACTCTGAAGAAAATTAACTCTACCCCAAAACCAGACCAATCCAGCACAACTAGAAATATGCAAAAAAAAAAATTACAGGGAGAAAAAACCCCAGTAGATTTCTTCTATATAAAATATTGTCTTAATTACATTCATTAAGGATATATCTACAGATTGCCAAAATACATGTAGGATGAGATCTTAATGGCATATCATAAAGAATTCCCCACTCCAGCTCCTTATCAAAAAATTTAAAAATGTCTCCAGATTCATGGATCACTCCTTCATAGGCAAGATACAAAGTATAATCTGGCGAAGCATGTTGATTCACTAATTTGATATTTTGTTGTTGTTGTTCAATTGGAATTAAAAATTGTGTCTTTGACCATTTGAATATCACTAACACCTTCAGATGGGATTGAGCTCAGAGACTAATATAAATTTACAAGCTTGATTTAGGTTTCATGCTACGGTTGTTTAAAGACACTTGTGATGATCCACCTTATCCAAGGCATTCAAATGAGTAAGGAAATGGCAAACTTCTCAATCAGGATTGCCATATCCAGCAGACCTAGTGAGTAAACTCAATAAAGTCCAGAGAGCTGTTTAGCTTACTGAATTTAAGTTTGCATTTTATGAAGATGTACTGTTGTCTAGACTCCATTGACTATTTTATGTAATGCCCTATTGACTAGATCTCCATTGAGCAAAATAAGAGCTGAGACAATGAAATACAGGTGTCTTAGTCTGCAAACTGAACCTCACCTCTAGAGCAGTATCCACTTGTGTGAATATAAGCATTCAGAGTTCATTTGCCTGAACTGTCATGAAACAAAAAATTGAATTTTTATCCCAAGACATCTTAAATGACACCAAACATATATTTTGGTAAGTCAATCCTGCCCATAGGTAATTTTAATTTGTGTTTATTTTTTTTATGTTGTAAATAATTTGTAATATAGTTTATATGAAAGCATTGATGTCAAAAAATGTATTTTAACTCTGTTATAATTTATCTTGCAGCTTTTCTTTAACCATACTTTTAATATAAATTTATAAAGTAAGGTATGAGATATGAAGGCTGAGACTTTTACCTAGCTTAGATCTCTTCACTCTGTGTTCTGAACTCTTCACACAATGTTCTATTTACAAACAATGTATAAAGATGTGCATTTTATTACATGATTCATCTGATCAAGAGCTGTGCATACTGGGATGAAATCAATAACTTCCTAAAATATTTTTCTCCGTTGACTAAAGAATTACTTTCAAATTTGATTGGCTACCCAAAATAAACAAATAAATGTTTCATTTTGTCTCAAATGCCTTAATAATACTCTTTAAATCAATTTTTTTTTTCAAATTTTACGTTTTTTCCACTCTGGCTTGTCTGTTTCATCATCTTTGGGTTCCACTTCTGCAAAAACTGGTTTTGGCTGTGTTTTTGCATATGCTGGAGCAACCCAGTATGGATTCTCCTCTGCTTCCTTTGCATGATGTAAAATAGCCTCTCGAGGGTTGCTGTCATCTGTCTTATCCAGGGCAATGTTCTCGACTACGTATGATGACAGGGTAACTCCATGAGTTCCCACATGCCCACCTTGACCTGTCCCTGCTACTGGAGGTTCAGGTTTGTGAGACCAGGGAATCCAGCCTGTCCTTCTCCAGCTGTTTCCTGGTGCTTCACTGTTGTGGTTCACAGAACATTGGAAGTGCATGGGGTGTTATAACGTAATCCTGTGTAAGAGTCTCTGCTTGTCTCTCTTTTCATTTTGTTTTGACCACGCATAATTTTACGCCCCTCTGGCTTTTGACAGGACCATAATACACTTGGGCTAAACCATTTTCAGTACCAACCATGATCTGGTTCAGCTTGGGATGCCAAAGGCAACGCACAACACTTGCATCAGTAACTTCTATCTCATACAACTTTTGGAATGTGTCATGATAGAAGAAAATCAGTTTCCCACTGCCACCACCTTTCTTAACAGAGGTGCCTGTGACAAGTATTTTATCATCTGAGCTGAAACAACAATCTGCCATTGGAAAGAAGCTGGGCAGACCATCCACTGAATTAAGAGGCTTTTTAAATTGTCTAATATCCCATATCTTTAAAGTATCATCTCCTCCCTGGCTGGCAAGGACAGTGCCATCATAGGAAAATGTCAAGCATGAAGGATCAGTGCCTGGGGCATGGGCTTGCCTGCAGTGGAACTTCAGATGTACACTCATATTCATTCACCTTTCCACAGATCAAATGTAGTTGCTTACATAAGGTTACATCAGTGCTTCCTCGGCTTGCTAGTCATTAAAAAAAACAACAAAAAAACCCAACCTACAACTGTCTTCTGCAATTACTCAGCCTCTAGAAAGACAAAAAACCATCTTTAAGATAAGGTCCAGAATAAGCAGAAGGAAATGGTAATTTGATGCATTGAAAATCAAAAAGAATATAAACAAATTCTTAAAAAACAACACACAAAAAGCTCCCACAAAACAAAACAAAAACCCAAACACCCACCCACACCCCCAAAAAAGAAAACCCTCTGCTATGCCTTTCTCACTGCCCCAGAGCAATGACAAAATCCTACTCCCTGTCAACTCCTCATATATATTCAGTGCTCTTGTAATATCCAACAAAGAAATAATGTAGAGCTCATTCTCTAAAAACCTTTCTGACCCCTGGAAAATGAGTTTCTAGTTTTTCAAAAATATCGAGCCTTATTTTTGTTGTCATACTTGTTATAAGACATCCATGTTTGACTCATGTGACTAAGCAGTATCTTGGTTTAAACTGTTACAGAAAACATTTTCCTGAAACATCTAATTTTGTCAGCAGACTCTTTTAGACATAAGGATAAAGAAAGTATTTTCTTGTTCAACTCTAAATCTCGGTTTTGTGACTATCAAACAAAGAATTTCATCTTGGTACTTCCAAAAATAGCACTTTCACATACACAATCAAAAGAAATTTTGGAAGCTTTTGTTACAAACTACAAAAACATTGCCCACAATGTCTCCAGACCTCAAACCAGTATCCTTCCAGTTCCCTGAGTATGTTTGCTTACACCTTTCTGCTTTGGTGTCTAGAATTAATTTCAAGGCAATGTCAATGCTTCTTTCTATCTTGAAACCTTATGGGAGGGAACCCTTGCTGAGTAATTCCAACAATGAAACCATTAGTTCCAGCCACTGATCAAAGAATTTGTCAAATGAGTTATTGAAGCCTTGCTTCTAATTTTCCAGTGTGTGCAGTTTTGTATGCAGTCCATCCCTGCTATTACTGCTGATGGATTATTTTGATGGATTTTTTTTTTGTTTGTCTGTTTTGCCCTTGACAGCAATATTAGATGTATATAGAAATGTATAGTATGGATCGATAGATTGAATGTCTTAAGCAAGATATTCAAGATGCTTATTCTGATAAGACTCCAGGATGAAAATTATGATAATATGAATACATAGAGAAACATAAGAGACTACATCACTGAATTTTTGGGCCAGACTTCTCTAGCAAGAATATAAAAAGGATTTTTTTTATTTTTATTTCTTTTTATTAAGGGCATGGAATGAACAGGATGAAGAAAAATTTTAGCAAACTTAGAATAATGCAGACTTTAAAATGAAATTTATTTACAGCAATGATCTTTTTCCACCTTTGACTGGCAGAGTAAATTTTTGCCTGTTGTAGACGGAACTGTACTCCTCGATCATTGCCTCCAGTCTACCTTCAAGAAAACTACAGTAACATCTGTTAATGTCAGCAGGGAAGCTTTTTCTATTATAATTGTATCAAAGTAGGATGAAAGTGTGCTAAATCATTACATAGATTCCTCCTGTCTTGCTGAACATAGTGAGAGTTTCACCCTTCACTTAGATATAATTTGTGGGACAGATGCCTGATCTTTTCTAAAGCATTAATGCATCACGTATCTTGAAGAGCAAATATTTTTGAAAACTTTAGAAGTGCAGGTTAATTTTCAGCAAACTAATAAGTATTGTAATAAAATGTTGTATTGTGTTTCATTTCAAGGAATTGAGTTTAAAAATATCACTCTGCATTACTTAAGTAATTAAATGAATTGTAATCTGTGTCTTTTGCCTTTAATTCAGGCATCTCAAGAAAAACACAATTTCAGCAAATCAAACACAGTAACTTCATTGACAAATGTTAAAATCTTATTCTTCCCAGACTATCCATAATTATGTCATAATTTTCTTCACATATTTTTGGGGGTTTTTTTTAAATAATTTAGCATATTCTTTCTACAAACAAGTTCTGGACCCAAAATTTGAGAGCAGTTCCTAATGGTCTTTCAAGTTTTGCACTGACTTGGATTAGGCATTCATGCCTCATTATTTGATTCTGTTATGTGTCTTCCCAAAGCTAACTCTTGCAGTAAGGTTTCTACTATGATCTGTTTACCCGTGTATAAATAAGTAAATAAATAAATATTCTTCCACATACCACATTTTACAGCACATATGAGTTCTTATGTTTGCATGGCAAATTTCACTTCAACTAATTTTTTATATCAAATTTCTGGTGGCTCCCATGGTGTAATGATATGATATGAGGCACAGTTCCATAGGACAGAACAAACACAGAAGCTATTTTGAAACCAGTTGTGTGTGATAGAATTATGGTACTTGTATATGTCTAGTGGGCTAAACCAAGTCTTCTGATTTGATCACTCCTAAAATAAGCAGATTGAATTTGAAAAATACTTCCTAAAGATCCTGCAGCTCAGACCCATTTTCAGTCAGCATGTTAGTGAAATTCGACCTCAGAGAGAAATCTAGCCACAGTTACAAATGGAAATTCATTAATTCTACCCCTTATAATCTGGTTTTATTCCTTTATTAATGTTAGTTAATTTAGGATGAGACTCTGTGGATGCTAAGTGGCCCTGTATGAGGCAAAAGTGGCAACTTGGATTGCAAATTCAGCCACAGGCACAGTTTTTTGCTTTTGAAGTCACATCAGGAACAGACTGAGCTTGTAGCCAAGGGAAATTGTGTATCTGGAAACTAGTAAGTCCTAATTATACTTTGCTGTTGGGCTGTAAGTATATTAATGTCAGGTTTTGCACTGAAACATGTTCTCTGACTAAAATTTTCTTAGTCCTGAATGTCAGAATGGGTAAGGACTGACTAAAATATAAATGTGGTGTTTGTTATCATTGGGGATCTTATGCTCTACAGAGTGATTTAAATTTACTCAAATGAATAAAAGATCTTGTATGAAATTGTACTGTGTTGTTTTCAAACAGAAAATATTTGCCCTAAAATAAATTAATTTTCTTCCCTATATCAAAATGGTTGTTTGTTATTCTTCCTTCTGAGATATGAGTACATAGAATCATAGAATCTTTTCTGGTCAAAAAGACCTCTAACATCATGGAGTTCAACCATTAATGCAGCACTGAAAAGTGCATGACCACTAAAGTTTCCAAAAGTGCCACGCTTACATATCTTTTAAATAGTTTCAGGGATGGTGACTCAGTCATAGAAATAGACAAAGGAAATCATATCTTTGTGTTCTATAAATGAAAGCTACCCTGAGGTGGTATACACCAGAACATACTGGAAACAGCTTAAATGCCAGAGCCAGTGTTCTGTCTATAGACAACATTGCTTTGATAAATACATAATAAAAATATTTTAAGATGGAAAATTATAAACACTGCTGACTCTTAGATAAATTAGCACATGGAAAGACCTGTAGTTTTTTTATTTAATATTAACTATTAATGATCTCTTCCAAATGGCTGGAAAAAGATGGCACGTTATAATCTGTTAATCATAAACTTGGTTTAAAATTTCTTTATGATATAGATCATATCCAGATCTCTGCATAGACTGGAAGGGAAATGTCTTAATAAAACATTTCATGCAAAAAGCTGAGGATTTTTAGAATCGTAAAATTTTGCTTTACTCATGATTTGGCTTCCTACGCACAAGGTCTTTCCAAGCACTTTGGCTATTCCAGTACATAAGCATATAAATCTTAGGCCCTGTTCTCTTCATCTTCATAAATGACTTGGATGCAGGACTCAAAGGGATACTAAGCAAGTTTGCAGATGATGTAAAACTGGGAGGAGCTGTTGACTCCTTCAAAGGTAGGGAGGCCCTGAAGAGGTACCTCAACAAATTAGAGGAGTAGGAAATCATCAACCATAGGAAGGTGAACAAGGGAAAGTGCCGAATTCTGCACCTTGGATGGGGCAATCTGGGATGTATGTAGAGACTAGGGAATGAGACACTGGAAAGCAGTGCCATGGAAAGGGACTTGGGGGTCCTGGTCAACGGCAAGTTGAATGTGAGTCAGCAGTGCCCTGGCAGCCAGGAGGGCCAACTGTTCCCTGGGGGGCATCAGGCAAAGCATCACCAGCTGGTCGAGGGAGGGGATTGTCCCACTCTGCTCTGCACTGGGGCAGCCTCACCTTGAATATTGTGTGCAGTTTTGGGCACTGCAATATAAGAAAGATATTAAACTCTTAGAGAGTGTCCAAAGGAGGGCAACTAAGATGGTGAAGGGCCTTGAGGGGAAGCTGTACGAGGAGGAGCTGAGAGTACTTGGTCTGTTCATTCTGGAAAAGAGGAGACTAAGGGGAGACCTCCTTGCAGTCTACAACTTCCTTGTGAGGGGAAGAGGAGAGGCAAGCACTGATCTCTTCTCCATGATGACCAGAGACAGGACCTGAGGAAATGGCCTGAAGTTGTGCCAGGGAAGGTTTAGGTTGGATATTAGAAGGAGGTTCCTCATCCAGAGGGTGGTTAGGACAGGAACAGGCTCCTCTGAGAAGTGGTCATGCCACCAAACTTGCCAGAGTTCAAGAAACTGGATGATAATCCCAGACACACGGTTTGACTCTTGCAGATGGTCCTGGGCAGGTCTAGGAGGTGGACTCAGTGGTCCTTGTGGGTCCCTTCCAACTCAGCATATTTTGTGATTCTGTGATTCTGTGAACATAAAAAAAGGCCATTTCTATTTTCCAGAATGATAATTTATTTTCTTCTCACCAGCAGTACTCTTTTTTTATCCTAAAATAGGTTTATTTCATTTTTCCAATATTAAACCAATTTCATAGACACAGTGAGGACTTCTTTTTGCAGAAGATTTTGAGGATATCTTAAATATTCACTGTAACTTTTGAAAAATTACTTTTCTCTGTGAAACGTCTTTAAGAACTCTAAGTCTTTTAAGTAAAGCCTATTCATGTTTTAATGGCTAAGGACATATTGACTGAGAAGCTGAACTGTTTCACATCTTTCTGAATATCATATGATGCAGAAAGCTGATTAGATTTCTCTCCTCACACACACTTAAAAAATATGTGTAGAAATGAGCAATTTATTTCTCTTCTCTCTGTTCCTTTTATATACTAACTTCCACTACTACCATTCTTTAACATGGGCATTCAGGATTTGAAGGTATATATTCAGAAATAAGAAGGCAATATAATTTATGAAGCATGAAATCAATAGGGTAAAGTGGGAGCTTGAGTTAGAAACAGCATAAATGGCCAAACAGGACAAACAGAGACACAGGTCAGACCAAACTTTATTTAGAAGTGTTTTATGCTTCCTCCAACTCCTGCATTCCTATAGCTCTGTAAGGGCTTATGAGTCATGACATTTGATTACTGTCTGATTATCCACAAACTAGCAGCAATGGGATTGAATGGGATGACCAGTAGATATCACCCTTGATACATCTCAATGGTTTAAGAGATAATCAAGACACACTTGATCTTCTGAAGGATATGTAAATTTCCAATATTACAGTGACTTGGAAAGTGAGACTGTCTTGGTTTGAGCTGGCAAAATGCCAAGAGTCCAAGACAGAGAGAAAGGGTTCTTTCTCCCTCTAACCAACCNGCACCCCAAAAGACACCCAAAAAAAAAAAAACAGAGTAACAACAAAATATTTCTACTTTCCTGAAACTCAAACAAAATGCAAGTATTGGCAGCCAGAGCAGGAGCAAGGCCTAGCACAGCAAAACAGCTCTGGCACTTCTTGCTTGTACCTCGGCCATGGTGGAACTGCCCAAACACCTCCCACTTCTGCACTCATATCTTAGGTTTGCATCATCTGGTATGAAATATTTCCTTGGTTACCCAGCCAAGTGATAGCTGTCTTTCTCAATCCACATAGATTCTCTGAGCCTGCTAACTTTAGGCCTAGCTAAAACCACTACAGAGACCATCAGATTCATTAAAGTTATGGAATCGATGACCTTCTCAGTGCAAGCAGGGTAATAAGAAAAGGAGTATGTGGTAAGCAAGTGACACAAAATCTGGTAAACAAGGGATAAGGGCAACAATAGTAAAGACCAAAAGTCTCCAGATAGCAGCTGATGAGCGCTTAGGAAACTGGAGGCACAGCTTTGGAGTGCCAGTCTGAACTTTGTGATTGGTAAGAGTGGGAAACAAGGGGAATCATAGAACTGGTAAGGTTGGAAAAGATCATTAAGTTGAACAGTTAATCCAGCACTAAACCCACAAAACTTAACCACACCTAGATGATTTTTGAATAGTTCCAGGGATGGTGATTCCACCACTTCTTTGAGTTGCTTGTTCCAATGCCTGACCAAGATTCAGTGAAGAATATAGAAGTTTAGGGTATTTGAGGGGGTGGCTGTGAGACAGTGCAAAGTTTATGAAGGAAAGTTTAGGAGAAGGGGGAGCAAGGAAGAATGAAGAAGGAATACACAGAAAAGAGGCCATGCAGTCATGTAAAATGGGACCAGTCAGTATATTTGACTGACCGAGTGCTGCATCTGATCATCACAGTCTGTGTGGTAACTATCTCTCTGTAACTCACTTCATATCCCATGTGTGTGTGAGTCTGCAGGGACTCAGTGCCAGCTACTGGAAAGACTGGTGTGAGTGGACTAAGTGACAGATCCTGGAGCTAGGCCAGGGGTGTGGGTGTCCCTGGTCTGTAAAGTCAACCATTGGAGCCAGAAGAGGACTGTAACCTCCAGCCACTAGGGCAGGAGTGGTGCATTCACAGCCCATGTACCTGGTGTCAGCTGTATGTATCATCCTCAAAATGGGTGTGTGGGAGCTCTGTGTATGTGTGTGTATTCACTGGCAATGTACAAGCTGGGCCACACAGTGAATGCCATGCAGGCAGAGGGGACATGCTGTTCTTGGGGGAATTTGTGAATGTACATGCGCTTTTGAACCTAGAGAGTGCTGTGTGCATGCTGTACTTGTGGCCTCCTGCCTCGGCCAGCCCAGGTGGAGGAGGGGATATGGCTGTCTGGACTCTGTCATCTCTAAGTCCTGTACATGGCCATCTGTGTGAGCATCCATGTCTCTGTGTCTTTGGGATACTACTCAGTTGCTCTACTGATTCAACTTGCAAATGAAAAGGCAGCAGCTGATTCCCTCAGCTCGAACAGAGTTCCAAGTCTCCAAAGCAAATTCCAGCATACAGGGATGAAGAATGACCTGCTCCAGCACCTCAATATCTTTCCTGAACTGAGGGGCTCAGAACTGAACCCAATACTCAAGGTGTGGCCTCACCAACACAGAGTACAGGGGAAGGATCACTTCCCTGGTCCTGCTGGCCACACTATTCTTGATACAGGACAGGATCCCACTGGTCTTCTTGGCCACTTGGGCACGCTGCTGGCTCATGTTCAGCCTCCTGTCAATCACAACCCCCAGGTCCCTTTCTGCCTGGCTGCTCTCTGGCCACTCTGTGCCCAGCCTGTAGCGCTGCAAGAGGTTGTTGTGGCCAAAGTGCAGGACCTGGCACTTGGCCTTGTTAAACCTCATGCCATTGAAACCAGCCCATCTCTCCAGGCTATCAAGGACCCTCTGCAGAGCTCTCCTTCCTTCCAGTGGGTCAACACTCCCTCCCAACTTGGTGTCATCAGCAAATTTGCTGATGATGGACTCAATTCTCTCATCTAAATAATCAATAAAGATGTTAAACAAAGCTGGTCCCAACACTGATCCCTGGAGGACATCACTGGTGACTGGCTGCCAGCTCCACACATCGCCATTCACCAGCACTCTCTGGGCTTGTCCAGCCAGCCAGCTCTTAACCCAGCAGAGTGCCCCTGTCCAAGCCATGGGCCACCAGCTTTTCCAGCAGTATGCTGTGGGAGACAGTTTCAAAGGCTTTGCTGAGGTCCAGATAGACCACATCCACAGCCTTCTCCTCATCCACCAGGTGAGTCACCTGATCATAAAAGGAGATCAGGTTTGTCAGACAGGACCTGCCCTTGCTAAATTTGTGCTGGCTGGGTCTGAGCCCTTGTCCATCCTGTAGGTGCTGTGTGATTGCACTCAGGATGGTCTGCTCCATAACCTTGCCAAGCACTGAAGTCAGGCTGACAGGTCTATAGTTGCCTGGATCCTCCTTGCAGCCCTTTTTGTAGATTGGCATGATATAGCCTTAAGCATCCCTGTTACAAGCAGGGATGTTGAGCTAGATGTTCTCCAGAGGTCCCTTCCAACTTCAATATTTCTACATTTTTGTGATTTTGTATTTTCCTGTACTGTGCACAGTGGCCATTGGTAACTCCCCCAAACTGGCAAATATTGAATTTCAGTAGTTGTCAGTAGGTAAAGTTCTTAATTTTCAGAAGGGTAAGTTGAACTTTTCATTTCCTCATCTGTACTAGTTTTGATGCAGACGGATTCAAAAATTACTCAGAGCCTGAGGTACCATCCAGCAACCTTCATTATCTTTCATTCTGGGAATTTCCTTATTTTTGGGGTATTGTTGTGTGAAGTGTACTGTAACCATTACTGAAAGTGTATCAAGACATTTTTTCTTCTTTAGTGTCTTTATGGTAAAGCAGTGGAGGAACATGCAGAGGAAAGGGCAATTCTTGTATATAAGAACTAAAATATACAGAAAAGTAAACTGGACTCTTAATGACTGTGGGGTTTTGTCTGGCTCTAGCTTAATGTAACATGCAATAGATATTTTGCCAAAACTTTTCATGGGTTTTCAGAAACAGTTTCTTCCTTCCAAATGATGAATTTAACAGTCCCACAATGTTTTAAAACCTCCATTCTATTCATATGGTTTCTCTTTAGCCTAGTAGCAGAAGTCTTAATGATTTTGATTGCTTCTAGCACTGTCTGTGAATTCAGAAGTGATATTTCACAGGTTTTGGACTAAACCCCACCATTTTCTGATGAACAGTTGGTCCATACAATTTGAAATAATGATAAGTGAATTTCATGCACACCCTTACTATCAACAGATCAGAAAAGTAGTTCATTTTGCGTGCCAACAGTTTGTTTCAGCCACGTGCTAAAGGCTGGCAACTCTTGTGGATTAAATATTCAGGATAATTCTTTAATTTAACTTAAAAATATATTTGAACTTACTTTAGATCATTTTTGTCACTCACAGAATAAGATACATATTCTCCTTCAACAGCATTTGAGACTTAATACTAACTACTGTTGACCAGAAATGAAATGAAATTGTGCAATAGACATTGCACAAAGGACAACTGTGCCAAAACAATTTTAATAGATTATGAAAGGAAGTAATTTAAATGTGTAGTTGATTTACAGGCGGAAAGATGCCTTCACATTGACAGAATTTCTGGCAACTCAACTTTTTTTTTGGCAGACCTTCAACTTTTCATTACACAGAGGAAGGAAGAACTATGTGTGGTTACTACATTTATATACCCTAGGCTAAGGCCCTGTTTGCACTACTCTAGCAACACAATATTTATCAAAATTTCTTTAAAGGCAGCTAAGTGTTCTTTCTGACAGGAAAGATCTTCATAGGTCAGTCTAACTTTAAATGGTTTTGCTAAAAGCTGTGTTTTGCAAAGAGCTTCTTCTTTCCTTATAAAGAACTTAACAGTTATTTTGTGGTAACACACTGCACTGCTATATGCATCCCTGTTCACAGGAGGTATCAGAGAGGTGGCCATCACACACTTGACTCAGGAAATTAGTAGGCACTACAGCCTCTGAGGAACCCTAAACAGTCAAAGTTTGAACAGCCTTCAGTCTACTCTGAATTATAGAGAGGTCCCTAATTATCTCTATAAATGAGGCAGCAGAGAGTAACTTGGAAGTAATTTTGTTGTTTCATTTCCTCAGTTGTGCTTTGCAAATTTTTTTCAGATCTCTTTAAAAAAGATTCATTGGCTTCAACTCTCTACAGTAACTCCCTATATTTGTTCTTAAGATCAGTGTGGGGAAAAAAAAACCCACAGCAGAATTTCAGTTTTATTTCAGCCTTACTTTTTTTCTTTTAGCATTATTTTCATCTGTTCTTGGAGAAGCATTATAAAATTTAGTTTAAGAAAACAATAATAAAAATATAAAATTATAAAATACCTTTGTCTACTCAGTTCTTCAGTGGCCCATGACCAGTTCAGGGTTTTACCACAGGGTTCCAGATTGCAGGTTGACTTCCCTAAAATCATAGAGCTAAAAAGGTGATGTTTTAGCAGCAACTCTGCCTTATTTTTATAAGATAATTACAGATTTCAGTTTAGTAGACTTTGACTAATAGCAGTGGAATGTGCTTTGAAAATCTACAAATTAGCACCCATTCATCTAATTTGGTTACTGGAAGAAAACATAGTCACATCAATATTATACTGAGCCTACGTTAATTAGTGCTGTTGAGAGACATGATTATTCGTTCAGCTACAAAACTGAATTAACACTAATATATAACTTTTAGGAATGAGCGTACTTCTCCACATGACACTGAGCAAAACTGAGGATGTATGCCAGTTCATCAATTGCCCAGGAACTTCATTGTCCCGCAGGCATGGCCACAGTATATGTCAGGGAGAACATATGAAGTGTATTTCTGAATGTCTACTCAAGATTGGAAGGTAAACCATAAACACAACTGAAATGGAGGACAGAATAAATTCAAATACAAAAAAAACCCTATGAAAGTTTATAGACAGATTTTGCAAATAGAATTTATATAGCAGTTACATTACTGTCTTAGTTCAGCAAGTGGGACCAGTTGTCACTGTGTGGGGGTGGCCAAAGCTATGTATTCTACCCCCATCTATTCATTCCCAAGGTCAATGGCCCATTTGCAGCAGCTTCCCAGGGAGTCGTTAGCACCTCCACTCCCAGCCTGAGGGGGCGTAGGTGCTAATGGGCCATCAACAGTCCAAAAATAGCCCATGACTCACAGAGTTAATCACCCATTGTGTGAGTCCCCGCCCCACGGGAGGGACTGGATGCTCCCTGAAGGTACAAAAGGGGGTGGGTAAGAAGACCTGGGGAACCCTTTTGTTGGACCCAGAGGAGCAGCAGGACCTGGACAGGAGGAGACCACCACTCCGGACCAGACCACAGCCATCACCTGTACCAACAGGTTTTTTCACTCCTTTTTTTTTGCTTTGGACTTGGGGGAACCACACAGGTCTCACACAAGGGCTAACAAACCCCTTTGGGTTTGTACCCCAGGGCACTGGGTTACACAGCTGGGTTCTGGGAGTTGACAGCAATTCCCCTTCTCGTCAGGGTATTTACTGTACTATTATTATTAAATTGTGGCTCTGACTCATAATCTCTCTTGTGTTGAGTTCATTTCTCCTGCTGGTTTACCTCTAAACCACCACAATTACAAATTGAAAGAAATTAAATGAACAACATATAACTATCAAATACTGTGTACATTTTAAAAATGCTTTCATTGAGAAAAACTCCTTTCTGTACAAAATTACTCTTGTTTCAGAGAAAAATACCAATATATTTCCTGGTGAAATGAGAAATTATCTATTTTACTATTTCACAACAACCTACTGATTTAGAAAAATGTTAGTAATCTTATACATACATCAAGCACTGAGTCTACCCAGAAAATTAAACTTTTTGTTCAACAAAGTAAGAACTCTCAAATTTTTGGTTATACACTTCTTACTCGCATTTTAGAAAGCGGAGAATGTGCATAGTTGATGTGCAATCTTGTGATCAAATCTACTATTTGCAAGTGTACTGGGACAGAATAAACTTTGGAAAATAATTTCTGTAATACAAGTAGAAAAAAGGAAATGGAATGCAATTTTTACTCTCCTAAAAATACTGACATCTCTGTTGTGGCTCTGATGCCTCAAAAGACAAGCATGTGATTCAACTAATATTTTGAATATGCATTTAAGAATGAAATAGAGGAATTTGGAGCCCTTTTAAAGTGGTACATGGACAAATGCTCAGAAAGGACCACGTGTTCATATGCATTTTTCATAGCTTACCACAAACACAACAAGTTTATCTTGGTAAAGCATTAATTTTTTTTTTCTGCACAAAATTTTACCTTAGACAAAATAGCACAAAATGTATTGCACAAACAAGGTAAATGCTTAATTTTGCTTTGGTTTTGTTTTACTTTGTTTCAGACAAGAATTATAAAGAAAGAAAACATTCAACTTTCGGGCAATGTGAAAAATTTATGTCTTATTAAATTAGAGAAAGACTGAATACCACCTGTGATTCTGTAATTATACCTGAAACAGCAGGAAAATCTGCTAGTGCTCATTGAACCTTGCTATTGAGGGAAGTTGAATAAATCATTCATTCAATGGTTCAGGAGAGTCATTTCAAATCTGTGTACCATATGTAAAATTAGTTCTGACCTTGTCAGCCTCAAGCATGTCCTTCAGATATGGATCATTAAATTCAATCCTTAACACTCCAGGGAAAAAAGCTAAAAAAAATGAGAGTTTCTTCTATTTCATTCTATGATCTCTAACTAAATCTATATATTGGCTTTGATTTTCCAAATGGAACCATCATTTGTATCCTTGATGTATGAAATCTACAGCTGGCATCTTTCTGAAGAAGACAACTTTTTCAAAACAAAGGCTAAACAATTAATCTAGTCCATGCTGAATTTTTATGGCAGCTCATGCAACAAGGCAAACATTTAAGGGTCTGGTATGGTGGTATAAATTAGTGCCTGTAGCATTCCCTCCTGTACACCTAGATTGTTCATTTCATGCTCAGAATGTGTCAAGAAGTGCTTCCCAACTCTATAGCTTCCTCTTCTTTATTAGGGCTATTTATTCACAGATGAGTTGGCCTCTACAGCCTGCTGATGGAAAACAAAGAAGCAAATATGAGCACCTTATATGCACCTAGTTGTTCATGCTATTCATAGTAAATTCACTCTCTTTCTTTGTGGTGATTCCAAGTAGTAATGTTCAAGACGGTAAAAGGGCTTTCCAACCCTCTGTGATATGACCACCTCATGATGTTTGGGTTTTAGCAAAACAATCAGTCTCTGTTTACAGCTAGAGCAAGGTAGGGAAAGTATCTCTCCTCTCTGCTTTTGTCATGAAAAAGTTAGCTACCAGTTGAAGTTAGTTGTGTGGACTCTGATCTCTGCTGACAAACAGGTGCTGCCAAGAGAGGAGTCTCCTGGGAGAGAGGCTCTTACCACCTTAAGATAGTTGTTTATCCTGAGCATCCTAGGGGCCTATCTGAAGAAGCCACTCTCTCCTGATGAACTCTAAAGAGAAGTTAGATTTGAGCAAGATATCCAATTTTAAGTCAGTTAAATTATGTGGATCTTACCAAAGAGACTTTAAGGAGATACACTGGCCAAGAGAGGTAAAAATCAAATAACTGTAGTGTAACTCAAAAAATACAGTATTGACCAAACAACTGGTAAAAAACTACTCTTATGGCCCCAGTGACTAATGACAGGAAAAGGTTGAACAGAATATAAAATAAAATGTATAGAGAAGAAGCTGATTTGTCTGCTTCTAATCCTGCTCTTTGCTGCACAGTCCTGGTAGAATTTCTCCAGATGCACATTTCACCAGGCCAATCTGTTTTCAGTTCCACCGTGCTGAGCTAAGACTTTTTTTTTTTTTTCTCAGAACATACTGCAACACTGGTAGTTGACTTCTTTGGCATATCTTCCTGTGCAAACACTTTATTGTCTGCTATAGGCACCTAAATCCATTTACTTCAATAGTTCAAACCCACGTGTTCCAAAACTCTAATAATATTTTTCATCATCTCTCATTCACATATGGAAAGAGGATGGAAAAATAATTTCAAATTCCAACTCCCAAACATGGAACTTTCAGCAATAACCAGATAACTCCCTTACAGTATTGCACACTTACCAGGCACAAGTTCAGTGGATCAATTGTAACATGTTCAGGGACTAATTATGGACAACCCCTAATGACAGAGAATCACTGCACTTAACAGTTACAGCTCCCTCTGTGTCCTGAGAATGAGAGAGTTTGTGTATTTTTTGAAGTTCTAAAATAAGAACCTCAGCAGTAAATTCCATGTTCAGTTGGCTTACGTAGCCTCTGACCTTTACACCAGCACAAGTTCTGACCTTTCATGGACTTGGAGCAGAGAGTGAATGTGGTGGGTGACTTTTCTATAGTAGGCTGGAGGTTCACTTTGGCATCTTCATGTTGATTTGTCTGTGTCAAATTAACAAGATCTACAATGTCAAACATTTGCTTTTTTTTTTTCTTTTTGCCATGCATATCTGGAAGCTTTAATTTTTTTCACTAGTAAGGGAATAGAATTTTTATTCCCTTTTTGTAAAAAGTAGATTCTACAGCAATTAAAAAAAATTATCAATTCAGTACATAAATACTTCTAAAGCTGAGATTACTAAATAGTCCTTATTGATAATTATTACCACAGACAACTGAAAAAAACAGTTAAGTAACATTTGAAAAACGAGAGGGTCAATTTTAACAAGTACTACATGTAATTTTAAATTTGAAAAATACAGTATTTGGCTCTGTGTCAGTGGGGCTGGAAGAATCATTTTATCCTAAGTTTCTACCCTCCCAACGAGAGCACATTGATTTATTCTATCATAAATCAAAACTCCTGCTGGGCTATGAATGAAAGACTTGTAAGGTTTTGGCCTTTAAAAGCAGTTGGGAATGTAAAGGAAAGAACCTGAGAGTTTTCACTAAGGGAGGTGGAGAATTGTACTGGCCAATAAACACATAGAGCAAAACTGACAACTAACATAAGAGAGCACAAACAAGTAAAATTACATTCATTTATGTCAGCATTTCATCCTACCCTTCAAAATGAAACTGAAGGGAAAAGCCTAGCTCATCTACCTCAGTCACATAATATCACAGATAATAGTATCAGATAGTCTCTTATATGTATTTATCAAGACATCTCCAACACTTGGTTGTGTAGAGATGTTGACCTTGAAATTGTAAAACCTTTGATCCACAAAATGCTCTCCATGAAAATGTAGTATACTTGAGAGTATACTACAAAATTTATAGTAGTGAATATATAGAGTATTCAACAAAATTTACAGTAGTGAATATATTATTACAAACTATAAGTAAGATAACATAACAAAGATATAAGCAAGACCTTTAAAATTAATACTTCTTTTTCCCTATTTTTAAAGGGAAGCATTAACCTTTTAAAAAGCATATTGGTTTACATTTATTCTCATCTATGACTTTATAGCTCTTAATTTTTGCCATCCATTTAAAAATTATATCTCATTTCTTGGTCCTTAAATTCTAGGTAGGCCCTACTATAGAACATAAGATTGAAGTCTTATATTACACTAAGAGAACATCAGACACAGATTAGGTCATTTTCATCACAGAGAATTTGTAATTTAACTAAAAATTACTAAGGCTGATCATCCTCATCCCTTTGTGTCTTCCAGCTTTGCCACTGCTTCAGTGAAGGTGAAACATTCTTATTCCTCTCCATCCACTTTGATTTTCAAAACAGAAAAACACATTCTTTTTCATGTCATAAGTACAGTTAGATGTTTATTTTTCCTCCCAGCTTATAGTTCTTAACGAGTTGGGGTTTGTTCCATCAGTCTTGTTCAATTAATATAGAAAGTACCAGTTTAGAGCTGGCTGGCAATTTTCAGATTAAAAGGTTGATTTGCACAAACAACAACAAAAATCCTACATGTATTCTTAGGATTTCATGATGGAATTTTCATTTTGTACAATGAGATATTAAGACCACTGCTAGAGAACACAGCAAAACTGTGTATAATAAGGAGGAATTTAAACAAGAACAGATGTAGAGAAGGGTGGAGATCCAGGAAAAAAAGATCAGGAAAGTAGAGCTTATCATATGACAGAAGACTAAAATGAGCAAGTTTTGTTTAATCTAGCAAAACAAAAACTGAGAGGGAGTATGATTGTTGTCTCTATATAAATAGAAGGTAAAACAGACAAAGAAGAAACAAAAGAGACACAATGAGGCAGTAAATATGGTCATGGAGAGAATTATTTTGGAGTTAGAATTAGATATCTAATCATCTCTAAGCAGAAGAATCTCTGAACTTTAACCAAAAGAGAGGTTCAGGATCAGCTTTGGCTCATATAGGTCCTGCAGCAATTTTGAGAGTGCGCTTGATTAAATGTGATCAGAATGCATTATTAAATAGATTTCATTTTAAAGATGGCATTGCTTCTTGAGCTTGCAATTGATCATATCTAGAAGTCTTTTCTAGCATAAATTAATTTAGGATTTTGTTCAGGATGGGTTGCCTACTGAGATCAGCCTCTATGATCCAGTACATTCCTTGCTGACAATAGTGCTGCTAAACCAATTCAATTTCTATTTAATTTTTATTGGGACAGACTTCCCTACTCCAAATGGAGTTGACAATAATGATTCAGGCAACTTTTCTTAAAACCTGTGAGACTGCTTCCTCAAGCTGCTATTTTGTCGTTCTCTTACATTTTAGGTATGTGTCTTAACTACCCCACAGTAGTCTCACTTATCATCAAGTGATGAGGTCTACAGCAAGGCACAAGCATGATGTGCCTATGAAGCCAGTCTCCTAATTATCTAGAGTGAAAGACCTTGCAGAGCACTCCTTGATTCCCTCTCCACTGACATTTTGGTCCTTAGTCCAATGCCATTTCAACCTACTGCACTTGTTCAGCATTACATAAATAAAACATTTCCAAGAACAGGAACGGGAATTCCTCTTCAAAATCAAACATTTGCACAGGATTAAAACATGACCCTGAGAGATCTTAATTTTGCTTACAGAATATTCCATGAGATGATATCATTCTCTATCATGTTATTATAACTATGCTTTGGCTAATGATAATTATCATCATTCAGACAGTGATAAGGAGATATGGATTCAACCTTACAATGCAATCTGCAGTAAAAGTTAATTGAACCACTTTCAAGTTCAGCTACCATCAATTAAAGGTTTCCATTTGTTCAGTTTAGTATTCTCATCTTCAATTACATTTTAAAGGGGTTCCAAAGACAACTGATTTATAATTTTATCTCTAATATTAAGAATCTCCATTTTGTTAGAGACACATCCTTCCACAAATGCTTAAAAAATATCTCAGTTATTAGGTTCCAGTAGAATTTTTTGTCAGTATTTTTTCTCCCATTTTCACTCCATTCCAGTTGTTGGGATTCTGCTTTTGATGCATAAGAAAGACAATTATGAAAAGTCCACAGACAAAAATATCCTCTAAATGTACTGTTCAGGTTCTGCATTTGTCATTCTGATGGGCAATGTCAAAAAATAATTGAGAAGTACAGTAATACATCAAAGCCCATTAAAGTTTCCTTTGAGACGTCCAAGCATTATGACAGGCAAAATGAAAAATTCTGTGTTTCAATCAAGGAGCTATATGAAATCAGCCAATAGGGAATATAAAACCCAGAGAATTATTCTAAATAGCAGATCCACTCTCCAAAACATGAGGAAATCACAGTTTCAAGTTTCAAGAGCACCCATAATTAATTTCTGAGAGTAATGATCTAAAAGTATTCCTTGAAAGAGGTAATAAGGCATCATTCTTTTTAATAAGAGATGCTAAAAGGGATAATTATTATTGTAAAACTGAAGTGATGAAGCTTTTTGCTCAAAAAGTGAGCTTTAGTTTCTCCGATTGAAGAATGTCAGTCCTTGTTTCTTCCTTTCCAGGTAACTCTGCAATATTGTGCCTATGGCTCCAAAACATGTCAGGAATCCTGGATTTCCAGTGCCTCCTCCTAAAACTTAGATTTTCTTACTTAATGTAATTTTTTGAAAAATATTATAGATGATGAACTAGGCTATCCTTTACCGGATGAGTGGACAAACTGTAAGTTTCATCTACACCATACTACACATTACATTAGGGGGAAAAAAACACCACAAAACAAAACAAAACAAAAGCTAAAAAATGGAAACTGTCTAACACAGATATGCCTTAATTACACATCAGACATTAAACCAAGGGTGTGATTCAGTTAGACACACTTTGGTTCTTAGTACCATTTGAATCAGTCTCACGTTTCTTAGATTTTGAAATGGAGCTGGTAGACATGGCACAGGATAAGTGGGAGACCCAGGCCTTCTCTGGAGTAGTTGGAGGCCAGGGAGAAGATCATAGGATTGTTCAAATGTCACTGAAACTGCATGTGAAGGCAACTGAATCAAGCTCTGAATCTCATTCTGGGAAATTTCTTTACATTCAATATTCTGCAACCCAAGAAAATGAAAGTTATCCTGTCAGGTGCTTCCAGCCTTGAGATGGGAAACCTGATATGTGCACCATATCTTCACCTGAGACAGATGATGAAGAGACTAGGCACAAAATGAGATGGAAGAAGTGGGAACTGAGACAATATGGTGGGCTTAGAGAGGTTTCAGAGAGGGGGAGAAAATTCGGAGAACAAAAGCAGGCTCCACTATTGCTCACAATAAGAAAATAGACAAAGGAGAATTTTTTCTTCAGGGAGGCCAAAATCACCACATAATTCATAAGGGCAGAGAGCACTAGATCAGATGTTGATAGCAGCAACACAGCTGCTCCCGCTCACATGTGTCTGACAACACAGCATTGGAAGGTACCAATGAAACAGCTGCCATCTGTTTAATCACTCTCTACTCTTTTTTCTCGCCTCTTACTCTCATTATGTTATTCTCAGGATGATTTTTAATCCAGCTTGTGATGTATAGCATTCATATACACGTCACTGTAGATACCTCTGCCATCTCTGGAGACAGTAGGAATGTTCCTAAAGGCTCTAGAAACAGTTTTAGGAGGAATTTTTTAGTTTACCCATAGTAGAAACACACAAAATGTATGCCACTCTTGGGATAAGAGACACAGACACACATACAAAAAAAAGATGAAAAAGAGTATCTGAAAAACACACTGATATCTGTCAATATGCAGTTCATTTCCCAAAGCACAATTCTCTAGACATTCTGTTTCCCAAACAAGATTTGGATGTATTTATTTTTTTTTTTTTTTGGTTACTTTACTTGGATAATAAGTACAATTGTTTTTCTTCTTAATTCACTAGGAATAAGTGATGAACATTACTCACCAGTGAAGAATGGAGCAAGAAATATAAATCTCAGGGACACTTGGCAATTAATATATCATTTGCTAGAGGACTGATGCATTACTAAGAGGAGCAGACCTTAGAGAAGGTAGCACTGTCACATTAGCAACATTCCAACTGTCTCTGAAAGCAAAAAAGTCAGAACTACCAGCATTATCAACAAGTCAGTGTTAACAGGACTTAGAACATAACATTTTGGTCTCTTCTACATTGAAAATGTATGCCACATTCAATTTCCTTGTCTTAAAGCTCTGAACTACTCAGTATACATATGGCTCTCAATTCTCCTTTTCGTCTTTTCCTGGGCTGTAAAATTCCCTTCTCTCTCAAGCTGGAAGTCCTCTTTATTTAAATGATTTTTTGTTTCCTTCTCCTCTTTTTTTATCTTTGTCTAACCTTACTTTCAGTCTGCTTGCTCTATTTAAAAGTTTCTTCATCTTTTATACATCAAACAGCTTCCATTCCACACCTGCCTCCGTTGTGCACCACCTGGTACAACTGACTGTCCATTACCTGTGGGCAGTGCATCCATTTTGCAGAAAAAAAAAACAAAACAAAACAAACCACCATGCTTTGGTGACAGATTCTGAGGCTGGCTCCATGTGGAACAGTACCTGAACAAGGAAGCACTGCTTCCAAGGTTAGCTCAGTACATGTTTCCCTGGTCTTGGACACTGAGCTAAAAAGCCCTGCCAGACTTGAGCTGGCTCCCCACAGAGTCATTCTTGTTTGTCTGTAAAACACTCTCAAACACACACTGCACTACCTATGTCATCCAAGATCTCCATCCCCCCATCCTGGAAAATGAATAGGACAGTGTGGTGTTTTGATCTTCTATACATAGCTAGCCATATCTTATCTATAAAGAAAGTCATGCATAATATATGTGGTGCATATTTTCCTGCATTTGCCTTGAGATGGAGACAGACCAAATAATCTTGTAGGTATTTGCCACTGCAACAGACTGAAGTCTATAAATGAAAAGATACTTTTACATGACTTACATTTTCCTCATGTAAAATCAAAAATCACATTTGAAATCAGTTTTCTGGCAATTTTTGTATTTTCCTATCAAAACAGAAAGACTAATCTAACTGCAAAGAGCAAATCACACCTAAAATATTTTACTCTGTGCATATCTCTCAGGTACAGTTTAGCTTGAGACTTTTCTTGTGGAAATATATTAGTTTTGAAACATGCTGGCATGAAATGTAACTGTGTTTTAGTTCTGAGATTAAGATCTGTTAATTCCGGAGGATCCAAGAAATCATTATGACAGATTTATAACACAGAAACTCTGAAGGAAATTTATTGAACATACTTAAACAGACTTTGAATTACCTGCTAGCTAATTAGAAATGGCTCCAAAGCTAGCCACTCTAAAAGACTTCTCAGTAAATTGTTTTCAAACCCTAGGGCAGGTTGTAGTCATTATGTTTTCTTTACACTACACAAGATGGTCTTTGTTTAGTACCCTGCATGTTACATGTATCCTTTCACGTTTTCCTAGTATTTCTATTTATTTATTTATTTGGGTTTTGGCTATTTATTTGAATTTTTGTTCCATTCTTAGTCCATTATTGGGCCACGTGAACATTTTCAGAATGGCTTCTAGTTCTATCTTCACTGTACTCTACCTAAAAAGTCAGTATTTCAGCTTTGGGAAGGGAGCAGAGGGGGAGGAGAAAAAATATGAAAGAGAGAAAGAAATACAAGGAAAGAGAGAAAGAGACAAATGGGGAGAGAAGGGGGTAAGGGTGAGTGATAGATCAAACCCAAGAAGAGAAAGACAAAAACTAATTTACAAATCCATGTAAAAAATTACAAATCCATAGAACACAAGACTGTATCAAAAAGGAAACAAATGCAGAGAAGATTTAAAATATAGCTGTGTATATGACCACTGACATTCCTGAAACTATTTAGTAAGCTTACAGTTTAGCAAGTGTTCAAGCATTTGAAAGACTATTTTGTGTGCAAAAGAAGTGTGCAAAGTGCCCAGCAAGTTCTTTTGCTAAATAACCACTTTTTGGCCTGCTAAGAGGGTGACCCGCTGTGTACTGAAGCCCTCTCGTTTGCAGTTGTCTTTTAGTACGTTCCAGATATGAACAAGGTGAGAATCTGACTTGCTAGGAACAGAAAGTCCTCTTTCTTTTTTTTCAGTTATCACCACATATATAGACCAAGTCAGAACACAATCTTTACTATTTTGGTGAATTTCTTTATCCCATGACATTTTTTATTAATCTTTCTCCCACTCTGCCCTAAGCTTTCTTGGTAAGTCTCCATTTGCAGTCTTGTACTTACATTGGAATCACTGCTGGGGAGAGCCACAATTGTTCAGATGCAACCTGTACTTAAACCAAGACCACCCAAAACTGCTTCACTCCTCTGAATTTCATTCCAAGTGAAGTTCAACACTGTTCAGTCTTAATTTCGGGTGCAAGCCTCATTCTAGAGAGATTTGTCATATGTTAATAACTGTTAGATAATTTTAACTCATTCCAGTAATATGCAAAGCTGTTTACGAATAAAAGCATGTTTCCATTAAGTCTGTGAAACCATAATATGCTGATCAGCTATTGTCTTATCAAACATGAGCCCTGCCAGGTAAAATAGAAAATTAATCTTCAGAATAATTCCTCAAAATACAGTATACATCAGTCATTAAAATCAAAGTGCTTGCACCTCTTATCACTGATGTCTCATGGATGTATTATTTTTTCATACAAGTTTTAGAGTTAGTTGCAAACACACCTGTAATAAATGTTGCATCTCTCTAAAAAAGGCCTTAATTATCACTGAAAGAAATTTAAAGCACAGCTAAGCATGAAGGAACAGCGAAGAAATACCTTGCAACTACAACTATGAAAAAAGTTTGCCAATCTGTGACATCATAAACTACTAATTATTGCCACACTCAGGAAAATATTAGAATTTATTAGAGTCTTTCCAAGATATGGAAAATATTCCACAAATGAGGCAACTGTAATTCAGGAGAGGTGGAGTCCAAAATGAATTATTAAGGTCATTTCTTCAAGAATGAATAGAAATATTTTCCACATTTCACTACACCAGCCACACTACATGTATGAATATACATCTTAAATGCTGGCATTCATGGAGTCCGTGCATATGTAATAGCTATCCTATCTATTTTAGGAATTGTGAAGGCACATGTTGCTTTGGCATCTACCTTTCTTATTTATGTACGTATAAGGACTAAAAAAAATTTTATAGATCTCCCATCTTTGCTAGTACAGAAAACTGAAAACTGTATGCAAAGACTGGTAACTGCCATGACAAATCAATGCTGGTATATTCTGAATGTTTGCATTATTAAAGATAAATGCCAAAGAGAAATAAGTGGGCCTGGAGCATTCCACAATAATCTTATGTTTTCATTAAGAATAAAGCTAATTAATATTTTATGAGCCTTGGTCTTGGCTTTAGGGTTTTATAGAAATTACTAAAACTACAATACCTGGATATTTCTTTTTAGGACTTGTTCCCCTAAATAAAAGAACTAGTAATAGTGCCAGAAAGGCATACAGCTGCAGTGTCTTTACTATGATTACTATTTCCTTTTTCATCCATAACTGTGTTGGTTGACCTGGTTACAAGTCCTAGCCCATGCTATTGCTTCTTGCCCTTTTCCCCCCTGTTCTGCTTTTCCCCAGTGGGCAGGTAAACTCAGTTTGACTGATGGTGGGCAGACAAAATTACATGTTCACTTGAAATGGCTCATTGGAAAGAACACAATAGCAGAAGCATAGGGATGAGGGCAGTGACAGTATCTTTAGCTATACACTTTGATCCAAAAGAAACTATATGAAGAGATCTTACCATCTTCGTTCCTCCTATCTGCTTTGAGAGGATAAGATTGTTTCATTTAGACTTCTACAGAACAGAGTGTAGTGCTTCTGCACAACAGTCAGTACAAATAGGTTTTATGAAGTAGCAAATACCTGACAAATAGAAAAGAATTTCCTCTTAAAATCTACTTTCTTGATGAACAGTCATCACAAAGTCATGCTGAAAGCATAGTTAAACACAGACAGTCACTTGCTCAAAGGTCAAATTAAATATCCAAACTCATTGATCATGACTGTACAAATAAGTTAATTATGCCCTGGGCCATCTGTTTGCATGCAGCTCAACTGGGAGACAACAGTTTGTCTCCGTACAAATCAACTCTCACCCTCCCATTCAGGGAATCCTTATCAAAGGTGTCTCCAGAGAATGGTCTCTATGCTCACTCTTGAGCCATGATCAGGATTTTTTTCTGGAACATCGTCTTTCAGTTTATGCTAAAATTGTGGCTGGCTACAGCTCCAGCAGTTAAAAAGTACAGAAATTTGATTTTCTTTCCACCACAAACAAAGCACAGGCAACATAAAGGTGTTTTCCAGAAAGGCACATAAAACAGCAAAGTCCATCCTGTGCCTAAAGTGAAAGTCAAATGCATGCCCCAATAAGTTGCCCAGTTTTAGCATCCCTGTGCCGACTGTTGTCCCTGCCGAAGGGCCTGATGGCTCTTTCCTGTGCACACACACACAAGCATTTTCTCCTGCTAGCAAGAAAGATACTAAAGGAGCAGAGAACACTCACAAAAATAGAGGATTAGAATTAGAAAACTTGATAGCAAACAGAAAAACAAGTCTTTGAATAAACAAAAAAACTAATCAACCAAAAACAACCAACCAAACAAACAAACAAACAAAAAAGAGAGAGAGAGAACAAAATTTGACAAGGAGTGAAACCCAGAATGGATTTTTACTTTTTTCTTTTCCTTCTCCAAAAATCTAAACACATCAGCCCTGTACAAGCCATGAAGCTGTAGTAATGGCAGCTTTGTGGATTTTCCAGACAATCAGGCAGCAGAAAGTCACCTGATCCATCTGTGATACCTGGTGAGAACCGGCAAATATAATAGGCTGCAAAACACCTGAAACTGCTGGCATTGCAAACACTTCCTGCCTAATTCTGTTGGACAACAGACACAAAGCCGACCCTGTAATTACATCCTACCCCAATCTACATTTGCAGTCGTGTAATTAATACTTCCCCTGTAAAGCAATGGAATAATTTAGAGAGAGGATTTTCAACCTTAGTCTGGGAAAACTGAGAGACTGTGAGCTCTGCTTGGGCACTTTAGCTACAGGAAAATGTTTTTCTGGTTCCATTTGCTCACAGAAACTGTAATTAGATGCTCAGAGCTCTCTTTGTGCTAGGGGAGAAGAAAATGATACTTCCTTCCTGTTTAAAAGCCACAGGCAAGAGTGGGTGAGAGGGGACTTTATGAGAGTGATAAATGTAGATGGCCCTGCAAACTCAGCCAGCTGAGAAAGTGTTGTGTTATCCCACACAGGGAAACATTTAGCTTGCTGTTCTGTAGCTAAAATGCTTCTTCTTATAAATCACTGTGGTTTTACAGTAGGCATAACAAAATCCCATATAGTTACTATATAGGAAAAAAACCACTTTTCTGTTTCTTATCATGCTACCCCCTGATAAACTTTCACAGGGTTGGTCTCTTATCTACTCCAGATTTTCCTCTCTCTCAGTATGTTGCATACAGAAGGGGGAAAAATCATGACGGTGAAGCATCTAGGATGCTTCAAATAGAAAACTAAACATAAAAAAGTATGAAAGTCAGCAGTGCTGGAATTGAAAAGCAAGGTAAGGGCCCTCAGGATCATAATATTGGTCTTGGGTATTGCAACTCCGCCTTATTTCCATTTTAGATGGAGAGTAACAGACCTAATATTGTGTCCCAGCAAACAATGACTTACAGATAGTCTCATTTCTATGTAGTGAAGTAGCAGTTGCTTTAGCACACGGCTTACCTGCTCAAGCAATTACCTGCTCATTGTGGGAGAAGATTGGATTATATTTAGAACTTCAAAGTTCATGAAAAAAAAAGGAAAAAAACCCCAAACAAACAGAAAGAAAAAAAAGAAAAACAACAAAAAACCCCCAAAGTTTAAATATATAAAGAGTAGTCCCCAGCATGATTTCCTTCATGTGTTTTATGTGCTTTGGGGACAATGTCATCCAGACAATATCAAGAAGGTATGATTGATAGCTGCCTTCTTTGAAGGGTCCTACTTTCCATAGGGACACAGGGAAGACATAGCTGGGCTAAATTCAGGCTTTTCAGTGCAAGGGCAATGAAAAGCCACTGAGAGGTTCTTGAAGCTCTCCAGGCTTCAAGTGATTTCTTAAGTAAAAATACAATCTTTGTAGTTTCAAACTTACGAAATTTTCCACATCATAAGTGGTTAAAGGTACAATCCAGTACTTCACAGTAGCCCATACAGTACAACTTCAGTGGCATTCAGGCATCTCAGTCTCAGAGCACTCTTCAAAAATCCTTGGCCAAGATCCCAAGAAGCACTTACTCCAAAGCGTAAGTATCCTGTTATTGCACATACCTAAAGAGGATACATTCTTTGCTGATCCAAATTGTTGAGTGCCTACTCAGCTCTTTGAATTTACAAACTAGGCAGGTCTTTACCACTGAAAGGACACAATTCTATGTTAAGACCACAGCTAACACTTACAGAAAGAAGTGCACTGATTTTAAAACCTAGTCAGGAAAGGATGTGGTTCTTACTATTATTAGAATAACTTTATCATGAAAGCAGTAGCCCAGGAGGCAGAAGGTCTGGATTCAAATCTGTTCTCAGCCTGCAGGTATTTGATTCAGTGTGTACTCTACACACAAAGCCATGCAGTAATCAGGAGAGGAGATGTGATCCACCTGGTCAACTGAAGCTATGCATCACTGCAGTCAGCAATGAAAAAATAACTGAGTAAGAGGGGAACTAGGCAAGGGCAGTCTAACTCTGTAGCCTACTGTTTAGATCATTCTTCTGCAACTGATTCCTAAAACTAAAGCAAAACACAGAATAAGGTGTTGAACTTTGCACTAGACACCTGTTGCCTCACTCAACAGTTTAAATCTGTACTATAAGAGAAATGGGGAAACAAAATAATCCTATTTCTTCAGTTGCATTTGGCTGAAATTCTAAATGTTTTTAGCGACATCACTGATTCAAGAAAAATAATTCTAGTGTTTTAAAATTACCTTTCTAACCTTTATTAAGTGCCATGCCTTGTGGAAATTATTGTATCAGAAGGAACTGCTGCCTACAGGAAATTATTCAACTCTTACATGCAGTATCAGTAACCTAGTATCTCTGTGTTCATAAATTTGTTTTTTTAAAAAATAGATATAAACCCCTTTCTTCTATTTCTGCTTGGCAATAGGATATGCTTGAAAAGTTAGTAATTCTTTATGTCCTTCAACGTAAATTTTAAATATACAGTCAGATAACTAAGTATTTGTAAAGTAACAAGTAGCACAGACTTTCAGCATCAGTTCAGCACATTAGCATTTGAAATAAAGACATTAGAAGTCTAGCCCAAATGCAAGGGATTCACATTTAATCTACTTAAATTTTGAATGGATTTTTCATAGCAGACTCAGTAATATCTCCTTCACATCTCTGTTAGTGACCTCATTTTAATATTTTTTTTTTTAAATAAGCATCTGAAACAACAAATATAATCTAGCTTGGAACTTTTGCTCAAGGTCATTTGAAAAATAACATATTTCAAAGCTGGCAAGAAAACCTTGGGCTCTCAAGCCTCAACAAGACAGGACAGAATTTTTGGCCATTACATCAGTGTTAATATTTCTTTCCCCTTTCATTGGCCTTTCCTTCGCCCTTCCTCTCTCATAATTTCATGTTCGGCTTTTGCAATTTTGAACTTTTTGAAGAAGGAAACATGTGTGAACCACTTCTCAAAAAAAACTAAGGATATTTTATTATCAAAGAATAAATACTGTGACAGTAAAAGCACCTTAACTGTTACTCTCAGGTTTTTTAAAGGACAGAATGTGATGTAAGAAAAAAGAAAAAAAAAAGCATGATTGTTCCATAAAGTATGTGTAAATTTTACTTGCTTTGTTCATTTAGATTGTTGCTTTTCATCTTCACTTCCTAGTCACATATCATATACAAGCAGCTGATATTTTAAGAGGGACATCAGCTAAACAAGAAAATGAGGAATTCATAAAATGATACTCACATCATAGAACACTTTTAATCCTCTGGTGGCGAAAAAATATAAATCATATATATCTGAACCATCTGATTTTGAATTCACAGAAGTTGTTTCCATTTGACTGTTTTCAGGATGAAAATTAATGAGCATATTTGTTTCATTTAGCAATATTTGGCAATTTCTTCCACAAAGTGTTTTTTCAGTTACAGAACAGCACATTCACAAAGGGATTCTTTACTTCCTTTCTTTTTCCAATGGAGATGTTGCATAATCAGAATAAAATTGAGCAATGTTGGGGGAAAGAGTACTTTAAGGATATGAAACACAAATTCTGTTAAGTTCAGCACTGTGTGATGGAGCCCTTGCTACAGAATTCATATGGGATATCTGGAACAGGGGAATGAACATTTAGTCTCTTGATCTCTTCCAAATAGTGACACTTTTGTCAAAGTTATGAATTCTGATTAGAATTTTCTAAAATGCTGTCACTAATCTTGGTTTCCTAGTGTATTTATGACATTAATAAGAGAAGAGACGGCCTCTGTGTCTCTTATATTCTCCTTTTACAAAATTTTAGTTCACATGAAGGGAGCAGACAAACATGAAGAGAGAGTTATATGGCAGTGTGTTTAAAATTAACATTTTATTGAAAGGTAAAATGGAATAATAATTTAATTTGTGATATGGACATGAATTTTTGAAATCTCTAAGGTAAGGATAAATAACATTGTGAGGACCATGGACTCTCAGAGATATTTACCATGCACAGAAGCACCCTGTAGCCACTAGAATAATTGCTTATGTGGAAAATAAATATTAGGAAAGTATTAGTAATGCAACTTAGCAAATGAAAGCACAAAGGATAACTAGCACAGGGTAACCAGCCAGTTCTCCACATACTACATTTAGAAAAGTACTGACTAGGAATAATATTTCACAGTATGAGTTACATATTTGCACTGGGACAGCATGTATGGGACAGATTGAGCCTTGCCTTTTGTGAGCAGTTTCATTAGCTTCTTCACTGTACTATTACATTGCATAAATCTCACTGAAACAAGAGAAACTACAGTACCACTGGATTTGTCAGAACAGAATACTGCAGATAAATGATGAGCCAAAAATATCTCCTCCTGGGTCATTCTCTAGAAAGGCACCAGAGACTAACAAGGGCAGGATAAATCAAAAGAAGAATTTGATACAGTTTTCTTCCTCTGAAATAAATAAAAGATTTTGTCTGCCTGTCATGGTCACACTGAAGTCCATGGAAATCTGGTAAGAAACATGGGCTCATGTCTGCAGAAGATCTCTGTACATCAAACTCAAGACAAGTATATCTCTGATCCATGGCAAAAGTGTATCAAAACCACATATGTTTCCAGGGCTTTGGCCAACCACCACATGGTTTTGGTGACTTATTTTCCCTACTTATGGTATTAAAAATACATGGTTTGGCTTTAATTATTTTTTTATTTAGATTTATTAGAGCTGTATTTCCTCCAGATTTTCATCTTCCAGTCCCCTAGTGTGTTCACTACTGGATCCAAAGCATTCTTCTAAAGGAAATACTAGATATACTAATTAAATGAGACAAGTTTAGGTTTTGGTTAATAGTCCAGCAAAGTGGTAAAAGAATTGGATATTACCAACCCCAAGGCAACATTTAGCACTTGGTACCTACTGTAGTTCATTCTTGCCATGACTCTAGCCATTTGACAAAACTGAGTGCTCAGCTCACAGAAGTGTTACTGAGGCTGTAAAATCCATCTGAATGGACTTAAGGCTCTTTATACCAGAAAAATCTAGACATGTGAAATGTCTGCAGGTCTTTTAGTTATTTTATATTTGGCACATTTTCCATGTGTCTTAAAAAAAATGAGATGACTTCCTGGAAAGCAGCTAACTCTATCCTGTACGGGAGAGGGGAAATCACTGTGAAAAGGAATGCAGTTCCCAAAGAAAATTGTTTCCCTTTGCAGCCTCTGTCACCTCTGCCTCCTCATCCCCAACCCATAACTTGAGGCGAAATTTGAAGTATAATCTTGAAAGTAACAAAGGTTTTTTTCCAAGAACTTCTGCAAAATAATCAGATTTAAATCAACATCTTTAAAAAATAGATTTCTGGATTAAGCAGATGATATTAATTAAATTCTTCCCAGCTTATTTTTCGTCTGACATTGTGCATATGGTCCTCTTAGTGCTTAGAGAAAACATTCCTCTCATCAACTAGTCTTATTCATCTGGCAACTCGTCTCTATCACGTTATCTGTCCTGTATAAATGAACACATTCTGCTATTTACATTAGAACCATTTCCTTGCATGGGCACCAACAGCCATGGGCACTGAGAGATCTAACTTGCACTCTCAAATTTGCAGTGTGGCTACAAATCACAAAATAATTGGGGCCAAAAATTAGACTAATAGCTGGAAACCAACCCATCACTACAATGCAGAGGGCACAGCCACAAGAGTCTTGAAGTCAAGGGCAGGACCAGAACAGGAAATACATGGAGTAACCTATGTGTCTGTCTATTTTTGCAGGGGAAAAAAAGTCTAGGAAGCTATGTAGAATTCTTAGGCATTGAAATGGAAAGAGAAAGACTGACTTGAATCATGAAGTGGTAAAAACCAAAGCCGACTGTAGAAAACAGACCAGACTATGAAATATCGAAAGAACAAGCTCTGATACAGACTCACGAGAAGGATGGTGTGGGTAAGCAGTGCAGACCTGACCAGCTGCATATGTACGACTTTGGTTATTGAGTTTAAAAGATACGAGTTTTCTCTGTACGAGTAGTTCAGAAAGTTTTCTGTATCCCCTTTCCAGCATTGCTGTCAACCCTTCCCATGTCTTTCCCCCGAGGCATTGTTTCCCAGTGAGTCACCACACCGATCTGGTGTGGGCATTGTCTCTCCCTGGACCGGGACAGCCCCATCCGGGGGGGTGTCTCTCTCCTCCACCCACCCCCTTCACTGCCACAGCAGCAGCAGCAGCCGGAACTTGCCAGGGCTTGCCCCTGCTGGTCCAAGCCGGGCCAGCACCATCCTTGAAACCACTCTGCCTCGTGTTGCTGATGCAGCCTGGGGCGGTGTGGCCGCAGTTCTTGTTGGTTTCTGCCCCTGGCCTAACCCCATTGGTTAGTTCACCCATCTATCTCCAACCCCTGGGTTTCTATTGGGTCTGGTCCCTCTATTTTGCTATCAGCTAGTCAGCACCTAAACCCCTAGCCCTCCCTTTCGCTCAAGCCCTTACCCAATCCAGTTCCACTTCCAGCACCTTCCCTTCAGAAGCTTATAAAAATCATGTGATTGCACAATAAACGTGTTCTCATCATGAGTCTCCTCTGAGTGAACATCTCTCTCTCATGCCCCTGGCTCAAAGGACCTGTGGGGACTGCCCCCTTCCCACAATGCTGCATAGCTGACCAGACTAGAAGAGAGTCCTGACAAGAGCAGAGCACCAGTCTTAGTGCTCTGAATGGTCTCCTTGAGATGTCTTCACTGATTCTAGAAGGATCATTGGGAAATTGCTTATTTAGGCACATAAATGGGGAACCTAAAATTTAGTCCATGGAGTGCACTGAAGTCCAGTATTGAATGGTAGCTCCTAACAAGCTAATAATGCTGGTTTATTTTCTTTTGAATTTGCATGTTTTGATCTCTTTCCTTTCTGATTTTAAATCGTGACTGCAATATTTTTAATTTTCTGTGCATATACATTATGAAACTGGTGGAATCTGTCATTCCTGAGTTCACGTTTCTCTTTCCAGTATATCCCAAGCTGCAATCCCAGTAGCTCTACAAGACCCAGTCCTTTTAAGGGCAGGCATACCATCTGCAATGCAATCTATTGTGTACTCTGACTCCTATGGCTTGTGAAATTACCCATGTTTATGACACTCATAACAGCAGCAGATGAAGCCAAAGTCAGACATGGAATGTAAGGGTGCCAGATGTCTCAATTTGCATGGGACACTTCCCACAGTTAAATAAAACTCCCACATTTAAATAAAACTCCCATATCCTGTTGACAGGAACCATTGTCCCAAGACCTACATACACAGCACCCTCCTCACTCACTTGCAGGGTGGGAGCAATACTTGTGGCCCATCTCCTCCCTAGCACATCCTCCCCTGTCCACCTGCCACAAGGTCTCAGGTTCCTGCAGCTTCAGCACCTGAAGCCAGAGATAGGGAGAGCGGACTTGGGAGGGAGGGGGAAGAGGACAGTACAGAAGGAAGCAGAGAAATTAGACAGAGAAGGAAGGAAGAGAAGCAGTTCAGAAAGAACACCAGCAATTAAGAGAAAGGAAAAACATGAGGAAACGGGGAGAAACACAAAGAAAAGTAATTTGAATGATTTAACAAAGGCAGGAGAATAAAGGGAAGAAAGTAAGAAAGAGAGGATAAAAAGAGGTGAATATACATAAAAGCCAAGTGGAGAAGAGGGAAAAGGAGATTGAAAGAGATAAAGAAGAAGAGCTAAGGATCAAGCAAAAAGAAAATGTCAAACAGAAATACAAAGAAGGGAAAATGAGAAGCCTCATATCTAAAGTCGGCTCTCCCGCACACAGTTCATACAACAAGTCATGCTGTCCCGTTCTTTCCCCTTTTCCACCTTCACTTCTTTCCATATTTTTTTTGCAGAGACTGCACACAACTTTGTGCTGGAGCCTTCAGAGTGGAGAGCTGCCAGGGACATGCACAAGACCACTGAGCAGCCCTGCACAGGAATTGCTATGAACTCCCAAGGCCACCTCACAAGCAGCTGCTATTGGAACAGCTCTACGGTTTAATGATTTCTCTCTAGATTCTGCTGGATAACATAAGAGTGAGAGGGGGATTGAATGGGAGGCTGAAACTGAAGGTGCAGAGAAAGGCCAGCCAATTGTTCTAGTATATGTTGCACGACCATACAGCCTCTCGTGTTGACACGACTAAATGCAGCTCTTCCCCTGGGCTCCCACAGGCTTCTATATTGTCTAATAGTCATCATTTCTTGACATATTTGAAAAAGTATATTTTGCTTTCTTATTGTCTGTCCAACTGTGTTCCCCCATGAGAATCCCAGGGAGGAGACAGAGTTTGCTGGAGTCCCACCTGCTTCACTTGTCTTTCCAAAGCAAAGGATTCCCTGAGAGAGAGACATGTGAATTGAGAAAAAACACTCAGCTCTGTACAGAAACTGAATTTCATCTTTGCAGACCAAAACACATCAATGCAAGGCTGTGAGCCCCACAGACTTACTAGTTTTTTCCAAACATCCTTATTATAACAATGCCAGCTGGGCTATAGAGAGCAGCTGTTACTTAGGAGGAATTTAAACTTGTCTTTTCAGTCAGGAGAAAAGAAAAAGATGTGGTATAGTGAAGAATTAATTTAATGTTTACCCACTGCTAAATAGGGCAAAGAAATTGTTTTGATAGCTCTATTCATGTTCAAAGCTAAGTTTGCTTGGGTAAGCTGCATCTGTTCTGCCTGTTTGAGGCAAAGACCAAGCATGAACCTTGCTGCCCTTTCCCTGCTTCCAACCCCACAAGCCTGAAATTTCTTGAGTGGAGAGACAGATTACTTTCAGCAGACTAGAGTGTAAGTGGAGCCGTGTGTGGGCAGGGTGGATGACAGACAAGCTGCAATCCAAAACCAGGCTAGTCCCCAAACTTCCAAGATGCTGTAGACATGCCCACTTTTTGTCCACCCTGGCACACAGGAATGGATGCAATGGATTTATAATTTTTAATTTTTTAAAGTTTATATTTCTTTCATTTGTCCTTTTCATGAACTAAGGTGGTGGCCTCTTAATCTGTGAATTCCAGCACATGGCTGCCTGGCAATTTTTAAAAATCACCGTCTCTCACAAGTTTGGCTAACTCTGCTTCCAAGAAACAAAAGAAACATAAGTGCTTGCAGGCACACGCAGCTACAATGAGACTGAATGGACTAGAGTATATATAAGAACAGCCTTTCAATTTCTATACAGAAAAGAGCTGGAGAAATAGGAAGGAGAAAATATCTGTAAACAGAGGTTTGTAGGTCCATTGTGAAACCTCTCGATTTTTTCCACAGTTTTCAAGATCCTGCTTGAAGGAAGGGTACAAGAAGGACTGTGGTTTCTTCCAGCTGAATTACTTCACTACACAGAAGAAATACCAGTGTTCTGCAGAATATCTGTGCATTTCACTTATTAGCTACAACACATCTTGGAGAACAAATGTTCGGCTGATATCTATTATTACAATAAAGGAGGAACAGCTCTTACCCTGAAGACAGCAGGGTCCATCCTCTCCAGAACTCTACAATCTTTGATAAAATCTTTCTGTTTGTTTTTTTTTTTTTGTTTGGGTGGGTGAATAGGTGGATTTTTGTGCTCTTTTACATCTACAACCAAACTCATTTGCCACAAGTGCCCACACCAAATCCAGCACCAAAACAAAACAGAACATGAACATACAACAGAATAGCAAGTGCACTGCACATCTTTGCAGCTTCCAGTGGGAATTTCCCTGGCTGTCCCGTCTTACAGAAACTGAGTTCTGGGAACATGGGCTAAACACAGAAGTCGTGCATAGGAGTAATAGTATGTCCCAACACACCGTCTATCCTTTGACTTCATTCTTACCACAGTCATTAAATTTGAATAATTAAATTTGCTTCAACTCTCCTGTTCTTAGCAAAGCTGAATGAGGTAGATTTTGTTGTTGGAAAACAAGTTTAGTAGAATCATTACAGAGTTAACCTGCATCTGCAGAATGGCATGTGCACACAGACCCCACAGACACACACATGATTTTCTGCTGACATCCCTAACAACTAAAAAGCTACCGCTGCCCTGAAGTATTATTTTCCATGTGACTTTAGCCACCTTATCCACCTATGCATTCTCGGTTCATAAACATTGTTCTCAGTCAATGTTGACAATGTTGTTCAAGAGATCCTTTGCTACCAAGCATCCCAGTTTGCTCTTTATTTGCAATCTGTCACAGAGGTTATTAGTTTTTCCAACAGCTTTTTTTTTTTTCCATCTACAACATTTTCCAAAATGAATTTGTACTTAGTTTAAGATCATCAGCCTTAAACCTTAATCTTAATTTGCCAGTGTCAAGTGACAATGAACTTGGATCTCTGTGACATTGTTTCAGGAATATTGACATTGCCACTTACAGATTCCTTTTGTAATCTGTTGACCAGATTTCTGTGTGGCTAATACTGTTTCTCCTGAATTCCCTATACTGAAATTTTTCAGATATCACATGAAAAAAATTCAAATACAGTACAAACATAGATTTCTGTCATAATAGTAAGCCTGAAAAAGCAGGCCTACCTGTTCATGGAAAAATGATCTCTGTGTTCCTGAAGTACGTTGACTGGAATTAATTATGTAAATATCCTTAAATTCTTTAATGGCTGCTTCACCTGTGAGCCTCTTGCTTGGATTCAGCAACAAGATATACTTATGTGGGTCATAAATAATATTTTAAAATTTCTCATAAAATATTTCTCATAAATTATTAGAACAACATTAGTTTTTGTTCAGCATCCTGGAAAGTCTACCATTTTGTATTCCTCGTTTAAAATCAACACAAATGTCTCCAAGGCATCTGCCAATGCCTTTAATACTCTTCGTTACAAGTCATACAATCTACTGGATTCAAAATTGTTTCACTCTTAATTTTGTCATTTAATGTCTGCTCCAGCTACAGATGTGGTACTTCACCACATTGCAGGATATGAACTAATTCTCCTACTTCAAATACAGAACAGAATATTTTTAACTGAATACATCTAATGTTATCATGTTACTGCAAATTCCTAATTATTAAATATCCTTGCCATTTCTGAATGGCTAAGATAATTTTCGTCTCCTCCAGAACATATATCATAGCTAGGCTTATTTCTAGTAATCTAAAAAATTTCTCTCAATTCCTCATATAAGTGAAGTATGTAATTTTTTTATTTTATTTTATTTTTTAGAGTGGTCCCATGGTGTAATGGAGAGTACTCTGGACTCTGAATCCCAAGGACCTGAGTTCAAGTCTCAGTGGGGACCATCCCCTGGCAGTTCAATGCCTCCCTGCCATCCCATCCCGTCACATCTCGGATGCTCAGCAGGGCCAGCCCTGGTTAGTACCGGGTGCTGTGACAGTCCCAAGGACTTCACTGTCACTGTCCAAGCTTGCTCAGCCGTGGAAAATGGACCTTAGGACTTAAACGGTGGGGCCAGTTCTGCACATGCTGTGCCTCACCTAAAAAATCCACTGTACAGGCTGGAAGGGCACACCCACGTGGGGAGAGCCCTTCCCAAATCTTCGTTCATGAAGTCTGGCCATACATGTAATTTTTTTGAAAATTAACAGCTTTGGCTTTCCTTATCCAGTGGCTGTGTTCTTAGTTGCAGTCTGCAATGTTTTGCTTTTATTGTATCTGTTGGACTCTCCCAAACAACCCATTAATAGCAGAGACTTTCTTCTTCATTATGTCAGCAGTTGCCTTCAACTTTGGGAAATTAGCTTTTCATCACTGACCTGCGTAACTATTTGTTCCTAGTTCAGTGATTAATTCACTATTTTCCATCATGATGGGATTTAACAAAAAGTAACTTCGGTCAGCCCTACTCTTCGTAGTCTAGTTTATTTAACTTTTAGAAATTCATAGAATGATAGAATCTTTTGATTTGAAAGGGAAATTAAAGATCATCTAGTTCTGACACCCCTGCCGTAGGCAGAGACAGCTTTCACTACACTGGGTTGCTCAAAGCCCCTTCTAACCTGGCCAGGTATTCCTGGGGAGATCCACTAGTGACTTCATGACATCTCAAGGCTCCCTCCCCAGATGATTCGAATCCCATATAATAGTGTAATTATCCATTCACACATTATTGGAAGCTGTTTGAGAAACTGATAATGTTGCTAGCTAAGCTACTGACAAATAACTACACCAAATAAATACGTAATTTTATGAATTATAAATGAATACTTTGATTCACAAGCACACAACAACTTTCACTGGATATTGATTCACTTGTTTCAGATTTTGCCAAATCTGTTTTGAAAATAAGATTAATAGATAAAAATTTTATACTTTTAGTGTGACAGTTAGGATGTTACTTTAAATGTTATGATAGGAATTTGATGCAGAGCCTGTTTTCATTTCAGAGTGATCCTTGTAATAAGCTAAGATCAGAACCGTGCATAAAGAAACTACATCACTTTCTTCAGGTATTTGAGTGCTTTCAATTTCAGTCTATATATTCTCATAATACCAGATGAAAAGAGTTTATTCACCAGCCAAATAAGATGCTGCATGAGCCAACGAAAGATCAATTTCCTGTGTAACAGTTCCAGTTCAATTTGTAATGGATAAGAAAAGTGAACTTTTTGATTCCTCTCCCTACTACCAAGTGCTGCTTAGAAATGACAGTTCATGCTGGCACGTGCTTAGATCTATAAGAAATTCCATTAAAGGCAATGGGACAGTGGTGCAGTCACCAGCATATGAGCAAGGACTGTACACATCAGTTTGTATACATAAGTAGTTTATAAACTTTAGATTGTGTATTCACAAAACATTTGCTCTGTGTCTTGAAGCTGCCTACATCGTGTAATTTGGTATCTGTTTCCCGAGAAAATGACAGATTTCTAAACCATAAAATAAATAGTGAATTATTTTGTTTAAGTAAAACTATTTCCATTGCCTAGGTATACATATAAAAGAATAAACATTTTCCAGATATTCTAACTTACACAATTTTGTCATGTGACTATTCATAAATTACTGATAGAAGATCATGAAAATGGCCAAATGAAAACAACTGTAAAATCTGTAAAATGTTCAAATGAACATAATTCAAGCTTTGTGTCTATAACAGTATTGTTTATTTTCACATATAAAATCTTGCTTAGAAAATAATTTTTAAAAGTTTATATCTGTTATCACTTTCAATGTAATTAGTAATTTTAGAGCATTGAGAATTGTTTTTCAGACCTCCTAAATGTGCGTTTAGATATCCGCACCTTAATTAAAGTACAAAAATTTCATCAGAATGATATAAAAACACGTACAAGTAAACTAATAAATGGAGTGAAAGCTAAGATATGCATGTGGACTGTCATACTTTGCAATGAAAGACTTGCCGAGCCATTCATCATCAAAACAAATCCTGCCAAACATGATAAGATCTGTCGTACTCTAGCCAAACTGGTAAAATAAATGTAGAAAGCAGGAATGTAATGTGATGTGACTAATCCTGAGACACAATACAGCAGAAAGGCATGCTCTCAATATGGCAAGGAAAAATATGTTTATGATACACTGAAGGCTGAAGAGAGAAATGCTGAAGAGTTCTGTGCCTATCGTGCCTTAGAGTTTTGAAAATGTCATACAGATTTCTAGTGTTCTTTATTGAATTTAAAGTAGTTTTACAACTTTGTTGGTTTGGTTTTTTTTTTTGGTTTGGTTTGTTTTGGTTTTTGTTTTTTTTTTTACTTTGGATGTCTCAATTAAAATTTTCTTAATGAGTCAGTTCTTGGTTTCAGATGCAGATTTTTTAGAGAGTTAACCCATTTAGCATTACAGTAGGAAAGGAGATTATTCAAAAATGTAAAACGCCAGGTATTACACTCCTGTGAAAGTCTGACCACTAGTGGCCCAA
The DNA here is from genome assembly GCA_013396695.1 of Sakesphorus luctuosus. Lineage (NCBI taxonomy): Eukaryota > Metazoa > Chordata > Aves > Passeriformes > Thamnophilidae > Sakesphorus > Sakesphorus luctuosus. The sequence goes on along the minus strand of VWZD01012032.1, from coordinate 542,182 downwards.
ATCCACTCTCTTGGAAGTGCATCCTCCCTGAGGGGAAGCTTCAAAGGCTAGAGCACTATTTAAGCTGGCCTTTAAAAATATGCATATTCATAAAGGATGCACAGAGCTGGACGTTCCTACAGGGCCTGTTTGAACAGAGAGCAGAAAATCCAGCGCACTCTTCTGCCCTGAGGGTCTCCCTGTGGCAGAGCACGCCCGCGCTGCTCTGGGGGGCACAGGAAGGCATTTCATTCCCCAGAGCACAGGTCTCCCTTCCGGGGGCGACCAAGTCATCCCTGCCTATCAGTAGCTTTATTTTGCTGGCTGTACTCACTGCATCTTATAATTATTACAAAATGAAGTGATTTTTTTCTAAAAAAAAAAAAAAAAAAAAAGGGAAAAGGGAAAAATAGTTTCAGAAGAATATTTTTTCTCAACTGTCAGAAAATATAGTGCATTTTGATATAATCTTTTCTACAAGAACAACAATTTCTGTGGAAAGATAAAATTTACTGTGGATATATATATATATAGGCATCATTGGCAAAACATACTTAGAATCTTGCTTGGGTTTTGCAGCTATTTGTACTATTTTATTAAAAAATGTTACTCTGTCAAATGAAACTCTCCTCCCCTCCTATGCTTAGGCCAGTATAACTTATTCTATTGATTATCTCACTCCAAGTTTAATTTTTATCCCAGATTCAGCTTTATTTAATCCTTCAGTAACATTAATAATATTTTAACATTACAAGAATATTATATGTCAATCCTCTACAGCACTATGTGCTGGACTTTAAAAGGCTGAGCTATACTGACAACATAACTTGCAGCTTGGAATTTCAGATTGAATGTGTTGAAATTCCTAAAAAAGGAGATCCAAGAATCAGCTGAGAAGCCTAACTCACAGGTTACAAAAAAAAAAAAAAAAGGAGGACAGTTTCACCTGAGGTTTATCTCAGCACCAGGTTTTTTTAGCATTACTCTTTTTAAATTGTATTAGTACCACATGCATTGATTTTAAATTAAAGAACCAAATGCATTCCCTCTGTCTAGCTCTTGAGTTTTCCATCAGGACCTATGAAACTGTGAGCAGGATCTGACAGATCCCATTTTTCAAAGTGGCTGCACTCTTTTTTTATCATAGTTAGTCATAAAATTTGGCACAAGCCTACTACTATTAATATTCCTTTATCATTGTACTTACTTTTAAACTATAAATCTGCTTTGCATCTATGGAAAAAATGCAGTCTGTGTTCACATTGACTAAGGACATGGCCAATTATCAGGGTAATTTATTTTATGAATTTACGCTGAATTAAATAAGAAGCACTACTATCATCTAGCAAGAGTTCCTCCTCCTGAGGGTACAAATCAGCAAGAAAAGATTTCTTAAACTGGCACACTGAAATATCTGGGTTTACAGACTGTTGTTTGAATGTGTTCTAGTTGAAACAGGAACTGACATCCTGATTGATGGTCTTATTTCTTTCCCTATTGTCACAAATTACTTTCAGTATGCTAGTAATAACACAGCGTTAAGCTCCTATAAAAGGTGCAACTCTCCAGCTGGGCTTTCACCATGAAGAGTTTTGTCGTATTAGTGGAAATCACTTTGCTGAACGCTTAAATCCTGCATCCTGGAGGACTGTTGTGCGAGAGACTGGCAGTGAGAACAGAGTAAAAAGCCTTTCACCTCTCTTTTCCTACTGAAATCCCAGATTCTGTAAGAACACCAACTGCTATTTCTACACAGAAACTTTTCAGTCCCCTGCATAAAATGAGTTTAGGCTAACCATTTGTTAATAATTACCCTGAAATCACTTTCATTATTAGTACTATAAGTACCCTGAAGAGCACTTCCCAGAGACATGAGGACTGCAAAATTCAGGTTGGGAACAATAAAAGGGGAGGGGATTTTTCAAATATCTCCTTCCCACATGATTCAAAAAGCAACTGGAAAAAAAAAAAAAAGAAAAGACAACACCTCCATCCACCTCTGTGGTTTTCTTTTTGAAGTATTTCTTTCATATTGTAAAAGATATCTGCCTATAGATTGCTTTAGACAGAAAATATAGTGCAGCGTGTATTTACTCGATTGGTTGTCATGTTCTTGCCAAGGTGTCTAATGTCTCTCACAACTAACAGCAGGATGAATCCTTAATTTCACCCAGTGGGAATAATATTATATTAGGTTTTTGCCTTATGTTGCAAAGCTGAAAATAGCTGGCTACTTCACTGTAGACTCAAACTGTGGGTATTACAGTCATAATTTCAATTTCCCAGAACTTTCAACATTTTTACCCTTTCTTTCTTTTAAAGTAAGTCCCTAGCACCTTCCTCTGGCTTTGAAGACATTGCAGAAAATAGAGTAAGTTAATTGCATTGCTTTAGTTCAAACATTGTCACAAGCTATGGAAAGACTGATTTCTTCAGCTAGTTGTAACTTTATCTGTGTCATGTCCAGGCAGGAAGTTCTGATGCTAGCCTGAGATGCTTATGGAAACCAAATTCCAGCTTCATCCTGGTTGCAGAAAAGTAAACATCAACTCCTACTTTTCTTGCCCCTGCATGACCATGAACAGAAAGAGAAACAGAGATTTCATGGAGGAGAGAAATGCTGTATACATAATCAGGGGATTCTGGGCCATCCAGAGATCATCTATGCCCAGGCAGCTGTTCACTGATGCAGGTTATAAAGTCCTGGTAACAGGCTTTTGGATTCTCTTCTCAGGACTCCAAAGAAATAAAAAAAAATGCAGTACTACTGTCACCTTGGCAATTGCTCATATCACTGAAGTTGTTTTAAGATATTTCTCTATCTTCTGCCAGCAAAGAAACTGGATAATCTTCTATCCAAATATAATTAAAAGTACAGAGAAGAAAGGAAGTGTAAAGATCTGATTCAGTTGCCTCAGCCTAGGTATCTATTCTAAGATACCTTAGAACATCATGCTGCTTTTCAGGTCCTACAGTAGAAGGGCTTGGGTGTCCCCTAGGTCCTGTGTGATATCTTCCAGGCATGTGAGCAAGCCCCAGGTGCCCCAAGTAATCTCAAATATCACTAGATGCTTGGGGTCAGATGTCTGAATAGAGACATTAAATATTTAAGATGTAAGTTATGTAAATGGTTAAGTTTTCATGAATCTTATTCAAAATAACTGCTGCTTTCAAATCTTGATTTTGATACATCCTTCTGCAATCCTGAGGAAATAATTTGCCCTACCTTCAGTCTCTGGGATACAGGTTTAATTCTGCTCTATATTCAGAAATGCAAAACCTGATGATTATGGCTGCAGCCTATTTAACACACAAACTCCTAAATTTTGATAAGGATTTGTGGTTTGTTAGGTAAATATGCATCATAATGAAAAAAAAAACCCAACCTTAAATTTTAATATATTTTAGCAGTTGTATATGACTGTCAGGGAAATAATCTGGTTTTCTGTACAACAGGATATACATAGATGTGCAAACCTCCCAAGTGATATGCCTGTTGTCACAAAGAACAGATGTCAGTGCTGAGAAAGACCTGAGAAAGTCATCTTTTTCTCATTCCTGTAGCACATAATATACAACATGCATACACCACCATTTTTAATGAATGCCTCAGGAGAGGTGTTAAACTGAGCACCACTGGATGTAACATCTGCAAAATGCAAAAAAGAGCAAAACCTGCCAGCAGCATTATTAACTATGCTCCATGAGTCTTCAAGCAGATGTTATACCTATTAGGGTAATGCAAATCACAAAACAGTACAGCCTGATTTCCAATAATGCTCCAATCTGATCCTGCATTATTAAGGTATCAATAGCAAACTACTTCCAGACATCTCATGGTGCCTCAGAAAATCAACTTTTATGGATTACCTGTATAGAAAACATAATTTTGTTGAACATGAAGTCTTCACAGTCTAAAGTACACACTAGATCTGCAGTACACAGCATATATCTGACTGTTTCCAAGATAGCATAATTATCCTGCAAAATAAAGCAGGTCACCATAAAGCAGTAGGAACTGGTATCCTGTAAGTTGTGAAACAAAGCAAACCAAACCAAAAAAAGAAAATGTGACAAGTTAAAAACAGTCTAAGGTCCACTGGAAATAATCATGACATAACTTAGGATATAATCAGTGAATCAGACAGTGGGGCTAGTTTCACATATAAGAAAGCAAAGCTAAGTTTCTGCCCTAAAAGTTTTGCAACTTAAAAGCCTCATTTTTGTTTGAAATGAAAAAACTGTCAAAACAGCATTTTACCATCACCAGGTCACATGTGGAAAGAGTACAGTAACTTTTAAAATTTTTGATACTATGTACTTAAATATAAAGTATATGCTATAAATACAAAATATCTTAATATATATGTACACTTCATCATTTGTAATTATTTATTTGTATTGATTTACGTGTTTAAGTTGCAAAGGACAAGAGTTTCAGGGGAGATACCAAGCTGAAGTGCTTCAGTTTAATGTAGGAAGCAAAAGCTTTCTTTCCTCATCCATTAAAATGCCAGGAATCAATGTATAAATGACAGTTAAGACACTAAGTAGCAATTATTCCTATATCTACTCATTTTAAGCAACCTCAGCCCTATCTCTCACTTCCTTTGAGATAGGATAAAACAGAGTTGGGTATTATAAGCTGAATCTGTAGATTTTCTTCCAGCATTTTACTGTTACACTTAGCACTAAAACAAGTTACAGGCAACCACAGCACGGGAATTTATGACCTTACAAAAGCAGGCAGCATGTGATAAATACCACACTATCAGTTGTTCAGGTAAGTAATATGTGCTCTTGTAAAACCTGTACTGAAAGCTGAGTAATTTATGAAGTAAAAGAAGTCTGGCTTCTTTAACCTCTCATGCTAATTTACTTTAAGATAACATGAGGATAGACTTGTGTACCACCGTCTCCTGGTATTTTTAATTGCTATGTTCTCTTTCACTTATGTATCCTATTTCTTCCATTTATCATGTAAAAGGAGTGAATGTTATTTCACCTTTAAAACTGAAATCCTTCTTCCTGATACAGGCTGATGGTTTCCAACCTCTTTTTTTGAAGGGATGGAAAAAAAAAGGAAATTGCTTTTCTGGCCAGTAGCCATGCCAAAGTTGAAAACATGTCTTTTAGTAAAGGTAAAGCATCCTAATGAATGACTTGCTTTTGAAAGAACCAGATGCAGTCCTTGCAGTCATTCAATACACGCACTAACACACACACACATGTACCCAAACCACCACACTACACCACTCCCAGCAAAAGAGGAAAAAAAAAAACAAAAAAAGAAAAAGACAATTTCCTGTGTACATGATGTAGTGCAGCACATACCTCACTGAGCATAGAAAACTGAGTATTGCTTAGAACTGAGCCCTTAGGTGGACAGGTCACCGCTGAGCCCTTGTTTTTCTAAAAGTTTAGGGAATTATAAATGGAAATTCTTATGTTTCTGTAGCAACCTCTAACCTTGGAAAGTTTATTTCTCTAATTAAGCAAAGCAAAGCTAGTTTTACATAAAACATTGACATTACCTCCAAACTTGTCAATATTCTTAGATCATCACATCTACAATCACATATTATGCACACTACAGGCACTATGGACACTACAGACAATACACGTGCTTTTAACTGTTTAGAAACAGAATGGTCCTTTCTAGCTGCTAGGATTTTAATATCAAATAAATAATTATTATTATGGCATGTACATGCACTGCATAGTAACTTAGCATTAAGGTCTGGACTATGCATTATAAAGCTGTTAATGCCAGAACCTTTGGAAAAACAAGACTCTGGTCCTAAGGAGGTCCCCAGATAGCAGCCCTTTCCCAGAAGGAACTGCACAAAGTATCCACAGGCTCAGTTCTGCAGCTGTTTGTGGTAGGCAGAGCTCTCTGCAGACGTCATCCCTGGCCCTCCTGCTGGTTCTGCTGCCCAGCCAGTATTCTTCCTCAGCCTGCTACATTAAAAACATGCATAAATAGGAATATCAGTTTGCAGCCCTAACCATGACATTGGCTTTCTTACGTCAAACATCAAGTTTGTATGGAGCTCAGAAACGCTCATGCATGAAGTCCCTCATCTGTCAGTCTCACTAGGACATCTCTGATATTCTAGGACATCTCAAACATCACTTTGAGTTAAACAACTGATTTATGCCCCTGGATTGTATCCTCAAAGAAATCTGTGGAGGACTCACTTTAAGCGCAAATAAACACATACACTGATCAGCTGTATAGTACTTGAGACTACACTGATAAATTCTTTAGATGTCCACTAATTGTAACTGAAGTTGGATATTTTGTTCACCAGCATCTGGACCCAATTAGTTGACTACCACCTGCAGCTGAATCCCAGCCCTGGCATATTTCTTGGCTATCTGCTGTGTTGCTTCAGAGCTAAATGGCTGCCACTAGATGTGAAAGCCAGTGGAGCACTGGCTAGATACTTTTCCCCTTTCTAAATATTCCCCATGTGGAAGGCAGCTACACGTTCCTAAATATTAAAGAAATAATTCGTTGAGGAGTCTTACTGCTCTTAGGAGCCAAGACATAGCAGGAATGTAGTTTTGCAGCCACAGCTGCAGGATGGCTACTGCAGGATGTCTGATCTGTTGATACTGCAAGATGATGCCTGGCATCTTGTCCTTCCACCAGCTGCCTCAAGAAGCGCCATGACAGGGCCTTGACAATTGGTTTTCTGTTAGGACCTTCCATTCTTGTAGCAGAGAATGTTAATATTTACCTAATAGATAATAGACTGAAGTAAAAGGGGATAGTTGAGAGTTTTCCTGTCAGCAAACAATGTGCTGAATCTTTTAATATTTCTCTGCCAATAGAAATTATCACTGGTTCCTCCCCTGTCATCTTGTGTAGAGCTAGGAAAAGCTGACATGGCATTTAATTAGTTTGGGATTTATCAATAGTCCCTCAGAAGATAAGATGTACCTAAAATAATGTATAGGTAGTTACAGCTACTCTAAACCCATCCTGTAATTTTAAACTCTGCAGATATGGTCGGAAGAAATTCAGCCATGAACTGTAGAAGTAGATTAGACAGCTTTGAAAGGTGTGCCCTTAAGCATGTGTAAATACAAGAGTCTCTAACTACAGAGATAACAACAGTGAAAGTACCTAAGGCAGGTGCCATCCAATTCTTCTGTCACCTAGTAAAATGGGGAATAAACTAAGAGAAACTCGAGAACAAGAAAGTAAGTACAGGGACTTGGGCTTAAACGCTGCTTAAATTGGTCTTGCAAGAGGAGTATTCTTCTATTTAGACCACTTATAATACACTGTTACAGAGGAGAACCTCTTTTTCTCTTTTTATTTTTATTTTTTATTTGTAGTTTTTCTTTTTTTCTTTATTTCTCCTTTTCTCTTTTTCTGAAATATAAAACAAGAGGTGATCAAAGAAATAGCAAACTTAAGGGGTGAATGATTCATGTTATCAGTCTTACATAATACAAAAAAACATGTGTTAACTGATGTAGCACCTTTTATAGAAAGTATATAATATAAAGATCATTTTATCTATCCATTAAACTGTGCCATAAAAAGCAGGACCTAGTGATTCCCACATTCTTTGCTTTTAAGTAAACAGCAAAAAACTGTATTTCAGTTAGTATTTAACTAAAGAGTTAAAACTGAATAACAACAGTAAGAATTTTACACATCCTTCGGGTTGGATGCATCTTGTCTATGTGGCAAAACAGTGTAAACTCTGTCACAGTCGAAGAAGAAAGGTCACTGTTGTTCTGCAGACAATTATGCTCTTTTCAGCTGAGACTTTTGACAGACATGGACCTGCTCCATGTCGTATTTAGTAAGCAAGACATCTTTCCATGGAAATATTTTTTTTAAAACTTGTGGATAGTGAAAGAACATATGATACCTATGTATTAGCAGCATGCATACATTCTCCTTGTAAATAAGCAAACAAAACAGTAACATACAAAACCCAAAAATATATTTTGAGTTCTTCCTCATAATCATTCCTTTCTCTACGGATAGAATTTCTTATTGACACAGGATTGTATTTATCAAAAAATGGGGTAGGAATTAAAGTTGGTATAGGAAGATCTAGCTCACTTTGTGTTCTCCTTCACACCAAGATATAGTACACTATGTCTGTTTGTAGCAGAGTATATTTTCTTTCTCTAAACAAAAGTGTAGAAATTCAGTCATTTTTCTGTATTTTCAGATGACTGATAGTCCAACAGGAGTAATAGCATGGAATAAAATGCTTAAAATCTGGAATAACTTGGTATTTTTTGTGAAAGGTTTACCAGCACAGCCTCAAGTCCACCACATGCTAGGCACATGAGTTCTGGGGCATTTTAACATCTCAAAGATACATTAAGTTTATTACACTTAGGCTGTCAACACTGAGATAAGGTTATGTCATAAAAGCTGCTGCTTCTTATAGTGACATTTTTCATCTGAAGGTAGAGACAGGAAGAAGACAGATCAGAAACAGGGACCTAAATAATATTGCATTTGGAAGGAGCAAATATTGAAGCAATGATATTGAGATGGTCACATCACTCAAGAATGAGTTAGGCACAGAATTCCACAAAAAAGACAATAGAAATCTTTCTGCACCAAGTATTTTGTTTATACAATGTGTTTAAAGCATTACAAAATGTCTTTAGGGAATTATAAAATGTCTTTAGAAACATATGGTCACTTTCTTATGTCCTTCTTACACAACCAAGCTATCTTTGTACCAAGACTGCTACTTTTGAGAGTTTAGACCAAGAGAAAGTTGAAAATTACTGTTTTCTTAAAACCTTTTAAAGGAATTTGTAAGATTTTTTTTTTCAATGTATCTGTTAGAATGTTATAATCCATTAACATAGCATTAAAATTGGGAGGGGGAAAATTCTTTCTCCTGCTGACAATGTTCTTTGTTCAGGATAATGAACTTTATTAACTTCACAATAGTATTATTTAAGAACTGTATCTTTGTTAATAGCCCAGATCAGAAGCTATACCCTCTGCAAACTACTTAAGTTCATGTTTAGATGCTGTCTACTTTAATAATACCTAAAAACTGTTTCAGGATTTTGCTGAACTGAGGTATTTTCCAACAAATTTTAAAAAATGTTCATTAAAAATTGCAGCTATGCTCATGTAATTTGGGAACCTAATATTAAAGCTTAGAAACTGCATTAAAAAGAAGTCCTAATTTACCTGAATTTCTTTTAGATTTCTGAAATTGCTTTTCTGTCAAAACTGTAGCATACTCACACTGAAACGTCCATGACAGTATGCCACAGTGACTACTACAATCTGCTTGGGGTGACTGGAAAAATTTGCTGCTCAATTGCTTGTGAGTTTATATGGATTTCATTGGTGACAGAGGCCTTGGACTAAACAACACTGTTTTGTCTCATTGAAAAGAGGAATAGATGGTATACAGAAAATTTATTTAAATCATGTAAATAAATTTTCTCCTTTTCAGCATGTTCCTTGCCTTCTTACACTTATGTTGTATTTGGATGCATCCAGAGATATATTTTATGTGAAAGATATGCATCATTTTGACAGATACTTAGTAAAGAAAGTATACATACCATTTATACAGTAAACCATGAGAGACAAATCTGTAAGAGCTACAGGTTCATAAGTTCATGAGAAATGTTTTATTACACTAACACACTTGCTTGAAGTCTGTCTAAAATTTCAGCAAACCAGACTTCTGCCCTAAGCTAAAGCTCCTTTGCGATTTACAAATAATGGCAAATCTGTGTCTGATATGATTGCTGTAATGGAGAGAAACAGGAAGGAGGACTATGGTGGTACTTGAAGAACTGGAATTAAATCCACTTACTATCCAGAAATACAATCCTCAACAGGGCCAGACTATGTTGTCTAAATTCTACTGAAATGAGATAAATCAGTTTAGTGAGATTTGTGTTGTTTGTATCTCTTTTCAAACCAAGCTAGTACATTAACAGGACTTTCTTTTTCCAGGCTATTTCTGTGTATCATAAACTATTAATGGGTACTGTAAAACTCAGCTATCCATTAAGATCAGTCTAAAATGCCATTGCAGATTCTGCTGTTCGCATACAGAGTACCAGATAAAACTACATCAGCACTCTTCCATCTAGAATAGCTTAAAAAAGCCCTTGACTTTTGGAATTCATTATTTCTTCTCTCAGCATTCAGAAGATGCCCTTTTAGAAGCTCTCATCCTCTCCCTTTTTTTCTTTCCTGTCTTCTCCTTCCTCTGTCTCTTTCTATTGCATGCATTTGGATACACATGGAGAGAGAAACACACTTGCACACATTCCTAGTGATTAACATACAAGGCTTTCTTACTACTTTTAAAAATGTCAGTCATGCTCCATTGGTAGTAAAAATTATGGTTGTTACTGAACAGCATATGTTGTTTTTTTCACCACAGGGTTAGAGAAGATGTTCTTGACCAAGCCTTGAGTAATAGAAAGACTCCTAAACAAGTTAAGATTGACAAAATACCACGAACTGGCAGAAGGCTTTCAAAATATCTGCAGAGACATTTTGGCTCAATCATGCCCAATTCATTTGGTTGTGCTTTTTTCAAAGCAGTACGATCCCCTTTTATTTTCAGAAGTTCAGGTAAAAGCTATTTCCCCCTGCAAACAACACTGGTCTGAATATGCAAAGATTTTTAGAGAAAACATGCAGATAAAATAGGCACTGAGGCCTATTTCAGACTTCCTCTGATTAAAGTTTATCAGCATATCATTATTTTACTAAAGAAGTCTTTTCCATGCCTATGTGTTAGTGTGTTGATTGAGAAATACTCATTTAAACAAAAGAATACAAAGTCTGCATATACTTTACTATAACCTTTCCATCAGGAACATCTAGACTACAAGGGATGTATTAACTCAATGAAAAGACGCTATCTGTCATGGTGCTTGTAATACCAAGGGACTGGACTCTGATCCAGAAAGTTTCTCTTGCTCGTACCTTGCTGTAATTTTTAGGAGATCGATCAGATCAGGCTATGGGGGACAATCAAAATAACAAATTAAAAATATTTTAATAGCAAAATGCAGTCTGGAAATAGGGTGGACCTGTTACATGACGAGCATAATCACCTCACAAACAGGGACAAAGTCAAGGCAGAGCCATTTAATGCTTCTCTTGTTTCGGTATCCAACACCAGTAGTGTGCTTTGGGACACCTCAAGCCCTGAGCTGGGAAACCATGACAGTGAGAATGAGAAACTCCCAGCAAAGCCTGAACTTCGGTGGGATTTGCTGGTCCAGCTAGATCCCTATAAGTCTATGGGGCCTGATGAGACTCATCCCAGGCTGCTCATAGATCTGGCAGATGTCATTATGAAACTTCTCTCAAGGGCTTTCAAGAGTCTTGGACATCTAAGAGGTCCCAGGCAATTGAAAGCTGGCAAATGTCCCAGTCTTCAAGAAGGGTAAGTGGGGTGATCCTGATCACAACAAGCTTGTAAGCCTCCCTTCAGTGCCAGGCAGAATTATGGAGAAGATTATTCTGGAATAACACAAGAAAGTCAACACAGGATGTTGGTCACAGCCAGCACAGGTTCACTAGAAGAAAGTCCTGCTTGACACACTCAATTTCCTTCGGAGATAAGGTTCCCCACATAGCTGACCAAGGGAAGCCAGATGAAATATTTTTGGATTTCAGTAAAGATTTTGACACTCTCTTTCACAGTATTCTTCTGCACAAGTAGTCCAGTACACAGTTGGACAACACATCATGGGGTGGCTCACAGATCAGGCACAAATGTTATAGTAAATGGTTTACATCAGGCTGGTGACCAGTCACCAGTGGGGTCTGCAGGGTTTCTATTCTAGGGCCAGGGTGACCATGCTCCTGTCAGGGTAACACCACTGTCCCAATGTCCCTGGACACCAGGACAGACCCCACACTCCTCCCATTGCAGGTTGCCCAAGGTGGTGGCATCCCAACCTACTGAATGCAGACATGGCTGAGCTCTCTGGAGGGTGGAAGCAGAGGCTTTGTGGGAGGTCTTGGCTCTGGCCAGATGTGGCCAGTTCCAGATGTTTCCAGCTGGTTTCAACAGGTTTTAGACAGTTCCTCTGTTGTAGGGGTGCTGGAGCGTGGCCCTTTATGACAGAGGACTGTTTCAGGGTCCTTTGTGGTGCACGGCCATGTTGTGCCCAGAGGCCACTGTGACAGTCAAGGGCCCTGCCCTGACCATGGGGGGAATTTAAGGAGCAAAGGGCCCTGGGGTGACCACTCACAGGACAATGTGTCTTCCCTCAGTACACAAAATCTCCCCTGGGTGTCTTTGTGGCAGAGGACACCAGAAATGCCCATGGAGGAGAACATAAACCCCAACTCCTCACCTCCAAGGAACTGCCAAGCCTGTGGAGGAGGTACACAGTGAGGACAAGGAAGGAGAAAGAGGCCATTGGTGAGATGAGGCTGCACAGAGATGCCCAGGGACCAGGGCCAGGCTTGTAGCTGTGCCAAGCAGCTGCCTCCATCCCATACCAAAATCTTGCCCTCTTCCAAATGCAGAAAGAGAAAGAGCAGTATTACATACCTCTCACCCCCAAAGCACAAGAGGTGGCAAAGGTAGCTATCGGTGGATGGTGAAGCTCCAAAAATAGCAGCGCGGGTCTTCAGCTCTGAGAGGCACTACGGCCAAAGGCTTGAAGTGATATCAGCTCCTTTCGGCCGCCTCTCAAAGCCTGGGATGGCTTCCCCCGCACCCAGCCTGGCATAGCCCTCCAAGGAATGACCACACTTGAGGCTAGATGGCAACAGAAGAAGCAGCTTTATTGGAACTGCAGGGTTTATATAGGGTTCTGTGAGGAAGGTTCTGGAAAAGGAGGCGGTACCAAGCTTCCCATTGGTCTGCAAACGAGGGATCAAAAATGGACCAATGGGAAACAGGGGTGGAACTTCATAACAGCCAATAACCAAAGAGGGATAACAACCAATCAACATGCAGGGATAAAGACCAATAGAAACACGGGACTTTAACCAATAGGAGAGAGTGGCAGGGAAGGAGCCCTGAGGGATTATGGGAAGAAGAAACTGGGATAGGAGTGACTAAGGGAAAATACAATAGGAAAGACATGTTTGTGATGCACTTTTAATTCAACGTTAGGGGCAATCAGAATCCAAGAGTCCACATTTTCATAGGCCCAGTGCTTAATCCTGGGTATTCTCCCACAGGTAGCATCTTCTCCTGCCTTTCACAAGGAGACATCACCAGGGGCAGAAAAGAGATCCCTTCTCCACACAGCCCCGCAAGCTGCAGACAGGCTCTGCTGGACACAGGCGAACACATTGTGCATGAGGTCCTGAGCGAGGCTGTGCTTGTGATCCAGGGATCCATCTCACACTGTCCCATGGACAGTCCTCTGTGGAGAGCCCAGAGGAGTTGGACACACTTTCTGATGGAGGGAGGCATGCAGCAGCCAGCAAGTCCATTTCTCCATGATGAAGAAAACAGGGAAGTAAGAGAGAATGGCACTGGACACTTCATTGGACTTGCTGGCATGGGACAGGCAGTCCTTTGAGCATTTACAACCCAATCCCCTACCTGCAGCTGTCTCCACACAACAGCCCCTCTAGTTCAGGAGGGTGCTCAGGGCTCTGCATAGGCCGTTCCAATGCTCCTGGATAGTGGGACACCTCTGCTTCCAACATCAAAATATTAATCGTTTTGATATCTGGGCTAAGTACAAGATTATATGACAACTAACAACTGCAACATTGATAGAGTTGCATATTCCTCTATCATTGTCTTGCTTTTCTAGATTGTTCTATGGCCTGTCATCCTACGGAGACAGCTCTATAGAAAAAGTAGAACACAGGAAATTGTGTTCTGTCACATTCCATTCAGAGTGAATGCATTTCCAAGAGTTTACCTTAATGTTTTATCTATTTGTAAATGCAACTGAAGTCAGCACAAACATGGCAACATCGCTGTTCTTCAGAAGCAATGTAAAAATATCGAACAATGAACTCAATAAAGTGAATTCTGAAGTTCAAACCTTGAGCAAAAGAGTGCCAGTTTGGAGTAACCAGCAGAGAAGTATAGGCTAGGAACAATGTTTAAATTGATGACAAACAGTTTAGAGACCTAATAAAATGAATGTATGGTAGGAGTTTGTTTTGGGGGTTTTTTGCAATTCTGTCAAAACTAAAAGCACAAAATTACATCCAATGAATTTTTTTTTTTCAGACTGGAAAATGTCACAATAAACAAGCTATTTATTGAACAATTCATGATTAAAGGCAGGATTGTCCTTCTGGTTTCTCTGTTGCAAAAGAGGTTTGTTATTAATTATTTTCACAGGTTCTTTTCTCACCTACATAACCATGCCTTGAAAATCATACAGAATACCATTTTCCTTCAGTTTACAGTTATTTCTGATATGAAATGTGAAGGAGTTACTAGGGGGCAAAAAAGTATAGCGTCCTTTAAAAATATTCTATTACACAAGATACAGTCTTAATATCCAAATTTGTACTGACATGAGTGATTTCTGATCTTAAATAATCTTTTGACTCCTAAGACATGGATTTTTGTTTTTCTCTTTCTCATTTTAAAGCTTAACTTTCTGAATAAAGGAAGTAAACACTGAATAAAAGGTTTGAGGAGATGCAAGAAAGTGTGAAGTAGACATGATAACTTGAGTAAATCTTTGCCTAATCTCCTTTTCTTCTAAATGCTGTTAGCTAGGGCACTTGATCTGCATCTGCCTGTCCTTCAAGTAATATCTTCTTAATTACCAAACTTCTGTGTTCACCCCTCACCTTGTAATTAATGAATTGTCAGTGTGAAACTAAGGGCCAGCTCGCTCCCAAGAGTTACATCAATATGCCAGATTGAGCATGTGTGCTGTATTAGTAGGAGACACTGCACAATGTCCTATGTTTTATTTCTAATTGAACTGCATACATATAGTTCCCTTTGCACTCTAAAGCTCAGTGGCATTTTGTACTTCATTGGAGAGGATATGTTGCTGGTTGCCAGCTTTGGGATGAGGTCCATATCATTTGCTATAAGTGAAGGATTAACGTGGCATCAATATATCTTTAGTTAAGGATTTGGGATGTCACTGGCTTTGAGCTTCTTATACCACAAACTTTCTGAAAAAATCCTATTTAATGCCTTGTATGAAATTAATCTCTTTAAAGCTTCATCAATACAATTGTGACCAATTTCTGCCTGAAGTAGCAAATGTACCAATGCAGGTATTTTGCTTTCTGCTCTTTTGTGCTCACATTCAAATCCCTTGTATAAATAGGCCCACACCTAAATCTGTCCCATCTTGTTGATCTGCATGCAAAATTCACACACTGACTTGTGTAAATCAACCCGACCATGAACATAAGTTGTTTATCAGTCACACAGCCTTGCAAATATTGAGGTAAATGCAAAAACTTCCCTTGTTAGATTGAAATTAAGGTATTAAATCCTGATATCATCCTGAATTAAAACTTTAGAAAAAAATTCTTAGAGGCTTAGGGATTTTTCTGAAAATTTTTAAGCATTGGCTTAATGGCTTCATCTTGTCACTATGAAAAGACAAGTAAATGCAGTTCTTATTCCATCACCTGTTAAAAATCATTTTCTCTGCAGCAGAGTGGCAAATGTGATCACTGAGATTAGCAATATGAGCGATATGATCATCTGGGATGGAAATGCAACTTCTGAAGAGGTCCTATCAAACCCAT
>VWZD01012032.1:478878-526451 GCA_013396695.1 Sakesphorus luctuosus | reverse complement strand
GAGATTTCCTTTCTTCTGACATTATTGTTTGTTGACTGACACTTGTCATTAGAGTTGTTCACTATGCCCAGGAAGGAAGCAAAAAGATATGGACCTCAATCTTCAGTATGCAAATTAATCCAGTAGGCTTTGGGTTGCTTAAAAAATAAATTGACATTTATTTTGTATTTTCATAACAAAGCCTTTACTCTCAGGCAGCCATATGAATCTGGAAGGTTGCTGTTTGTTTGTTTGATTGATTGATTGTTTGTTTGTTTTATCTACTTTTTTAAAGAAATCAGAATGCTTTAATAAGGATATGAAGAAAACTGATTGAAGTTTTGCAGGTGACTGTGGACGGCCCTTTCCACCATCAGGAGCAGCAGGGGAAAGAATTATAAAATGCTTCCTTGCAAATGTACCTAATACAGGGAGAGCTGTGAAGCAGCACATGGAAGTAAAAAATCTTTGTCCACATTCTAAGAGACAGAAGGAAGATTAGCAAGACAAGGCTGTGAGACACTCTTATTGAAGAATAAGTGTTTGTACTTAACATGATAGAGGAGGTAGAGGCAGGGACAGTATGGCTAAACTAGCAACAGTCTAGAAACAGTATCTTTGAGGGACCCTTAAAATAACTGAAATATGGCTGCATGTAGTTTACAACAGCTTTATCAATGTCACAGTGGCGTATTATAGAACCATACATGTGGAAGAGGTGAAAACCTTTGACTAAAGCACAGAGTAAATATACAGTAGTTTTAGTGGAACTTCATAGGACTGTGCAAGGTTACATAAGGTTGCATATCCGTTTCTGTGTATTGGTGGGACAGAGAGTGGTATGTTTCTGCTCAGTGTGTCTTCGAGTATTCTGGCTATGGAAGAAGCTATTCTTGTGCAAGTTTAGGCAATGCATGAAGAAATGTTCATAGGTCCTTAAAGTCAGTGTCAGGTTTTTTCACTGAATGTGTTACACTAACACCATTGTATGACAAAATTATTTCCTAATAGCAGTGTGGATGTTCTTTAATCAATACCCGACCTCCTAAACTCATCCCATGTAAAATAACTGCATATGATGTAGAAAGATCATCCTTGGCATACACATATGGTATTGCAAGACTCTGGCACATTATGTTTTATTACATTTAAGCCAGATAGCCAGAAGTAGCCAGAATTTTCATTTGGATATTATCCAACCATTGTTAATCATGAAAGACATGGAACAACAAGTTGGCAGTCATATATGTGAATAATGGAATACTTCTTTAATTATGTACAAAAATCTTAAATGAACTAGTTTTCTCCCCTCATAAAGTGCCCCTTCTGCATCTGTTTCATCCCCCATTGAAGTCAAAGGAAAGCCTCCCATTGATTTTAGTTGAAGTCAGTTGCATTCTATGAAATTCTTTTACATGATGGCTCCTGACTTCCTTGAAGTCTGTTGCAAATTTGCTCTTTACATGGAAAATGCTTGCCTCACAGCCTGTAATTCCACAAAGCTGTGCTGAGGACAGTTACTTATCCAGCAACAAAAAAAAAAAAAAAATGTACAGTCAGGCAGAAGAGACTGGCTTTAGAAAATGCTTTGTAGCTGCCCCCAAATTAGAATTAAGAGCGCAGCTAAATGCAAAACACCCCACTGTCTTATGTGAGGCTGGAGAAAAAAACGTTTAATGCTTTTGTAGAAGGGTATAAAAAATGTTTCTTTGGAAACCCCTTCCCTTGTAATAGACCAATATTATGCCATTGTTAAAAGCTAGTCTATGAATTTTGAGAAATATCACTGAAATAAGCAGCAGAAAGAGTCTTTTTTTAAGCTAAATTATATTCTTGCAAGCCTGATTATCAGTGATATTAAGATAGTATTATTTCAGAATTGATTACAGAATAAACATATTTAACAACTTCAAAACTTGAGGAATATAATAAAACATTTATTTAATTATGTTCAAATTACGTAAATGAATCCTATTCACATTTTAAAAAGGGTCCCCTTTTGTATTTGATTCGGTTCTCATCAAACTGAAAGCTCAAGTAGTATCAAAGATGGATGCAAATTTCACACTATATAAGATAGATAGGTTTAAGCAGTATAAATGATGCACAGGTAGAAACAAGACAAAAGACTTTATAAAAGGCTCTATATGGTTTTGAAAAACTATCACATCATAGTATATTCAAGAATTATGGCTACTAGATTCTTCCTTGAGGGACAGACTGCTTCCGCACTTAACTTTAAGAATATTTTGCCTTATGAGTTGACCAAGTAGTTGTCTTTACTCCCTCCTCCACTTTCCATCTATGTGGAAAGTGCACAGCATCTCTTGAAGATTTTATATTTGTCTAGTCTGAAAAGTGGTTTTGCAACGTTTCCAAATAGTTCCATTTGTAAACACTTGCAAGATTGGTTGTGGTGGAAAAAAAAAAAAAATTAAACAGGCAAGTGATTATAAGAGAAGTTAGATTTTCTTCTGAGGTACTGGAAGAGCAAGGAGCATAATATGTGTGGAAAGAAAATAGATGAGGCCCACAATATAAAAAATTACTTCTTTTTTTTTCTTTTTTCTTTTTTTTTTAAGGAAAGAAATAGTGTAGACAGCCAGGGACCACAGTTTTCAGTATAGAAACTGAGATTTATCCTGTCCCTCTTCTCTCATACAGCATTAACTCATCTTGTTACTTTGTAGGGAGGTTTATTTTCATTTTATGAGTTCTTTTGCAGCATATGATTTTGGCACAAACACAAAAATTATTTTCAAAAGCTCAAAGTTTCATTGTGCCTCCTAGACTGTAGATCTTCCCTCTCACCCTAGGAATGACATCTCCTCCTATACTTTTGAGCTCTGCATGGAAGACATGCCAAATAACCTAACCAATTGATTGAGATGTTTTCCCTTGTCACCTCCTCACAACTCACCCCAGACAGAACAGAGAAACTGGCTCTGCCTTTGAACTGTATTTATCTTTCACTTTGTTGCTTAGCTATTTGCCCTACTTTCTTTCTGCCTTCTCCTTTGTAGTACATCTCCAGTTTAACTACATCTATACCAGTAAATTATAGAAGCCTAGGACTCTTCTCCAGTACTGACCAACTGGAACAGCAAGTTCTAAATCTATACTTTAAACTCTCTTACCCTCCCAAACAGAGTGGTCACATTCCAACTGCTTATTGTGAACAACCACTGGTGATGCTTATATCTGTATCTAATATTGTACCCAGAAGTTTTCTGGCAGCATAAAACTGAACCAGTGCTAAAGCCACTACACTTACCATATTAATAGTATAACAAGACAGACAATCCAGTTCCAGCACTAAGTTACTTATGTAGCTGTAGTCCTTATGTATCGAGCCTATTTCACTGCAGCCACATTGTCATCCACTCTGATTTTCTTTTGCTATCTTTCTGCCTCTACTATTTCTTTTCCCTCTTCACACAATAGACTGATGAGCGGGAAGTAAAATTGTTGCATTAAAAATCATCACACAACATATAGCTTTTACATTGCACACCCATAAACCAAAAAACCACTTAGTGCCTCTTCACATCTCATCAGAATAATGGCAAAGCAGCCAAATGGCTGAATAGTGTGAGCTAAGATTTTTTATCTACATCAGTGCCAATCCTATCACTGATAAGAACTTCTAAAATTAATAATTTAACCAGCAAAACTTCTGTGTGCCTTGCTATCTTGTGAGCACTCAAGTTTGTTGGGAAAGCCACAGATGTCAGTAACACAAGAATGGTACAACACCTTAGAGAAAACTAGATCTGCACCGTATTTCTTATCCTAAGGGTACAATCTGTAGAAATTAATTAAATGGAAAAGAGCTAACTGCAGATATGAAGAAGTTTACTCTTTGAAGAGTCACTGTAAGAATCTGGTTTGGACTTCCCAGCTATTCTGAAGTCTTCTCATTTTGCTATTCAAATTAAGTTACTTAGTACTCTGTTCATCGAAAATTTCTCTGCTGTCCTGGCTTTCAAGGGTTTTAATTTAATTCCCATTATCTTTCCTTCTGTAACTTTTCTTCTGTTCCCTTCCTGAGGAGGAGAGAAGGAAGACTGAAAATAGACATCTGTGAAAAATCTACTCTGTATTCCTGTCTTGCTGACTCTTCTGTGAAAATGCAGTTCAAGGAGGGGAGAACAGCTTGCTGCACATGATATTGTACACACAATAGCTTGGCATTTTAGAAACTTTCCCGTTTCACCAAACATGAGCAATGAAGAACTCACATCAGAAATACCTAATAATATGAAACCATTTGCAAATATTTTTAATTGTAATTATTGCTTGAATTAATCAAGAATTTTTTTGACTTCCAGTCATTAAAGGAATACTAAGGACTCAGAATCAGTTATTTAGTAAAATTTCCCTCCTCCCTCCACGATGGCTCTATTATTTAAAAAAAAATGTTTATACCCCCAGAAAGGTAACTCCAGTGAAAAACTGAACATTGACTTTAGAGCAAAGAACACAGCATCTTCCTACCTAATGCAGTACTGACATAATCTCTAAAAAGTGCAGCACTAATTGTAACGATGATAAGGATATGATGATAAATTATGAACATACAGGAAAAAAATCCAGCTTGGCTTTCTGCTTGACCTCAGTTCTGTGTCATCACAGTGGCGCTGCTTTATGATCTGGACTTTTAGATGGAGCTGGCCACTACCTCTAAATCTGTTTTGCTCACCTTGCTGTAACATGAGTTTGGGCCCTGACTGACTGTGCTGTTCCCTACAGCTCCTGTTCCTTAAGGAGCAGCTGGCCATCAGTGAGAGTTTGTTTGTCAAATTCCTGAATAAGTTCAATCTTTACTTTCAGTCCACCAAATAAAGACAAATAGATTATAAGTTGGATTTGTAAATTTGTGGAAGAAAAAAAAATAAAATTAGTGGGTAGCACAGTTTGCTTATTGGGAATTTACTAAGTTTGAATTAAGAGTGATAGTGGAACTTCAAATCAGGTTTTCAATACAGGCATTAAAAAACTTTGTTTTCTGAACCTAGCAATAAATAGAGCTTTGTGCATCGACATAACATTACTATCCTGGTGCCTTCTTATTCCCTATGTATGACACTCCTTGTGTTTCATGGGCACAATTTTTTGTTCTTTTTAAATTTTTAATTGAACTGTTGGTTATTAAAAAAAAATTTGAACACAGAAAAGAATAACATCTATGATTTGCAGATAAATTGTCTAACATCTTGATCTCTCTCAAAGAGGCAGAGATATCAAGATCACATTAAACATTCTAGAAAGTGTCCAGCAACAACGAAAATTAACTGAACTGTCTTCCTACAAACAGAGCATATAAATAGTATGAAGCATCTGAAGATATTTTCCAGCTGCTGAGATATAAAAGTATTTCACAATCTTGAAAGAAGCTCTTGTTATATAAACAGCGGTGTTATTAGAGCTGATTAATCTAATCCTTTATATTCAACCAAACTAAGGAGTGATTGTTTCCTCCTACTTCCAGGCAATACTGTACACAATATAGAATGCAAATAAACACAAATAGCCTACAAATGATTTCTTGGTGTATAGGTTGTTATTACTGTTGCAGCCTGCTTTGTAGATGAGATAAATCATGGTGTTAGTTACACAGTTATATTCCTATTGAAAGTTGTGCCTTGGGTTCATTTCTTCTAGTGGTTTACCTTTAAACCAGCACACTCCTTCAGGATGTTTTTCCTCCAGAATCAGGGACACTGAGATGGCTAAAGCCAGGTGAGACTAGTCATATCTGTTGTGTCATCCAACAGGCATATACACTGACGATGCATCGCACTGGCATTTAACAATAAAAACATGTCTTCTTTCTCTAACTTTTAAAATGGAATTCTTTGAACTGTATGTAGCATGGAATCTAGATTGCTTATGGGTTTGTTTTTATAGGAGACTTCTTAAGAAAGAGAAAGAGAGAATAAATCTACAAGGGAAAACCAGATAACCATCAGTATATCTGATCAGCATGGATCACGAGAAGACATCTTGTTTGTCCGAATCTTTTTTCTGGTTTTCAGACTATTGATCCCACAACCTAATCAAGGAAGTCTCTTCTTAGAAGAAACTGGAGAGTACTTGGCCACGTTCTTGGTGCATGAAGCTAGTGGATGGCAGTTTTCTGAGTGTCTTGGGTTGAGCTGGCAAAAGGCCAACTGCCCAATACAGAGTCAGTCTCCCTCCCCTTACCAGCTGAGAAAAGGGAGAAAGGGAAAAAAAACCTCAAACCTGATTTAAACGTAAACTAACTACATATATATTTACACAGAAAAGAGAAAATTAAAAGCAAACTACAATATAACACACACTTACACAAGTTAGGTATAACAACAATTTTCTACGTCCCACCAAAACCAAATTCCATCAATCTAGATCCAAGAGCACCCCAAAAGACACCCAGCAAGAAGCAAAAAAAATGTAACAACAAAATGTTTCTACTTCCCTGAAACTAAAACAAAATGCAAGTAGCAGCAGCAGGGCCCAAGAAGCAGGGCAGCAGCTGCATGTCTTACCTCTACTTCAGCCATGATGGAACTGAGTGAACACCTCCTACTCCTGTATCCATATCTCAAGTTTGCGTCATCTGCTATGAAATATTTCTTTGGTTACTTAGTCAGGTAATACCTGTATCTCCTAATCTACGTAGATTCTCTGAGTCTGCTAATTTGAGGCCTAGCTAAAACTACCACACTGAGATATGTCTTCTAATGAAGGCTTTTGCAGTTCTTGTTCCTGAGATGAAGTACTATATGAGAACAGTTTTTACTTCTGAAAAGAAATTTGAGCCTTGTTATACCTGTTGAACAATGAATGTTCAAGAAACTTGAATTTGGACAATGCTTTGGCATAACAAACAAATTAGATAAGCAGTCATTCTGAAATTATAGTTCTTGGGTTTGGAGAATACAATGAGTACATAAAAAGAGAAACAGACTGCAAAGTCCTTTTTAAAATACATCAACACAGTCTTCCTTTCTTCTTTCCCCAAAATGAGTTTCGGTAACTGTTCATTTTCTGAACTAAAATGTATGGGCCATACTATGTCTGTCAAGTAACCATTGGGAAGCCCTTGTTTTTAGGGTCATTTTCTTTTGACTTTCTCCAAATTTCACACAAGTTCAGCTTATCTGAAAAGTAGCTCTAAGGCAAATACCTGATTATTCTAAAGAAAAGAAATAATAATTAGCATACCACCAGTTGTCCCTGGGTTTGCCACTTTAAAGACAAAGATGACAACAGAATATACAAGTAGATTCCTTTGAGGAGAGTTCCTGGCCTGCAATAGGCTGCCTTTTAGCATCAATGAAAACGTATTCAAAATTTTCTTCCTCAGTATTCATAGTCAATTTATCAAAAAACCCCACCCCTTTACAACAAACAAGGGAGGAGAGACAGTATACTATAGCTACATACAATGATTACCAAATGGGCTATATTAAAAGCTGAAAGTGTTATGATTTCATATAAAAATTAAAAACTGCAAAAGGCTATGAATCTAAAATTAGGAAAACTTCAATTAAAAAAAATCACCTACAATCAATGTTATTTTCTGATGTTGCAAATAAAGCAGGAAATTTATAATTTTTACTTTGCTGCAAATATACCATATACTTAGGGACCCAATTTGCAGAGTCATTCCTTTAGAGTTCCTCATGGAAAAAATTAAAAAAAACAAAACCAAACAACCACCCCAATCCAAAAACCCCACCCTGTTCTTTGTTTTCATGAACAGACTTACTGATGACAATGAAAAAGTCTTACTTCTTTGCATCTGTATTTCCTTTAAGAATTTCAGAAAAATAATGCAACATAAAATCCACAAGAATGAACTTATCTACTTTTTTTAGACATCCTGTTATATAAAGCAATCCTTTCAAACAGAGTAACCTCTCATCAACATCTTATATTAAAATGCCTCCTCCAATGTGTTTGGTTTTCCTATAAACACACTACATCTTAGGATCTGAAACCGTCAGCATGATATAAGTCTAGAGCAGAGTGTTCTGAAAGACTAGAACATGATTATTTTGTCAGCTTCCACACAGGTACCTGTAATTAACTGTCTGCCAAAATGCTTTCTAGCTCTGAGGTTCACTGATGTGGAACTGCCCAAGTCTTACATTCTTCTGCTCTCTGAAACATCATGGCCACACCCTGGCAGACCATTGGAAATGGTCCCTAATATGTGTGAATACCCATCCCTAAGCCTGGGAAATGACTGGCAGATTGAGACCTTCCCTGCCAAAACCATGAGAGGGAATGCTTCCTGTAAGGCATCAAAAACAACTGTTTTGGGGCGGTTACACCACCATTTTTAAGAACTGCTCTTTTATGTTAGATGCTCTTGCTTGGGCCACTTCTTTCTCTGCACATGAAGATTTAATAATATGGGAGCAATAATAAAAGGATACACTCATTTTTATGTAACATCAGTAAACTTACAGACTATTATATTTTATTTTAATCCTGTAATTAGAAACCAGGATTGCTTTCACAAGTGTCAGTGAGAATTTCATCAAGACTGATGCTCATAGTCAGAAACAGAGAAGTGCTGTGGCATGAGCTGCTAAAGTCCATCTGAGATTATGCTGCCCCCCAAAATAGGAAGCAGTTCAGGATCTTTATTTGCACTAGCACTAGCCTCCACTTGGGGGAACAGCAGCCACAGCATGAGCAGATATGGTTGAAAATAATAATAGTATTTAAACAATGTTAACTACCACTGGCTAGTTAATCTGATGCAGTTGATTGTGCTGTGAGAAGCAATGTAATTTTGGCATAGGAGGGATGTCAAGATCACCGCTTTTATGTTTTAAAGACACTTTGCAAATCACCTCTGATCGTATTTTCACTTTGATCTTCTCTAAATGTCACATTTCCAATACTCCATTTAGCAAAATAGCACAAACACTTACCGAAAAAGATATAATTTCATTGACATTTGATCAATTAAAATACATTTCTAATCAATATATTTATTAGCGCAAACAGAACTTTAAGTAAAATGACTTATCTCCAACTAACAGTGTTTTAATTCTTGGTCTTAAAATATTTCCTATACAAATGACAGGCAGTAAATTGAACTTTATAAACTTAAGTTTGAGACATAAAACAAGAATTCATAAGCATGAAAATGCTTAATTTTAGTCTGCTCCATCTCTGGTCTACCCTATGGAGGTAAGAAATGAAGACTGCAATTTTAATTGTTCCAATGTAGTTGACTTGTGTTAAGGTAAAGGAACATAAAAGCTAGATCAAAGCCAGCCTGTCTAACAGGCCTGTCAGTATCAACACTGAGACAGCAGCAGCAGTCCCTGAAGCAGAGCAGTCAACACCAGGAAATCAGTTTGCCATATGCTGAGCAATCTTTAAACATTTCTCTTTATTGGCTTCACCAGCTGAAGATTCATCAATGTCAAGTACTCATCGTAGACGTAGGAAAGAGCATAATGCATGGGAAGAGTACAGGGAAAACCAAATCTAATTCCTTCCCCTGTGTGTAAATGTTGAAATGGAGTTTCCAGAATTCTTTCTTATAAATTCTTGCTTTCATTTTTTAGTTAAGTTCTGAATGTGCTATCTGCTAGTTCTGTCTTGTTTTACAATGATCTAAAAGTGAAAGTTAAAAGCAAAATAAGGTGGCAATATATCCCTGTCAGGTGAGTAGGAAAAGCAGTGTACTTAAACACCACAAAAGTTTCCTTCATTCTGAAACAAAGAGAAAGAAGGTTTGTATATGAAGTACCTCTTCTTTAGGGCAGCCCCGTGGTGTAAAGGAGAGCAAGGACCTGAGTTCGAGTCTCAGTGGGGACTGTCACCTGGGCAGTTAAATGTCTCCCTGCCATCCCATCCCGTCAGATCTCGGATGCTCAGCAGGGTCAGCCCCGGTTAGTACCGGCTGCTGGAGACAGTCCTGAGGACTTCACTGTCACTGTCCAAGCTCTCTCGGCCATGGCAAATGGACCTCAGGACTTAAACGGTGGGGCCAGTTCTGAGCAATCTGTGCCTCAACTAAAAAATCCGCTGCACAGGCTGGAAGGGCACACCCACGTGGGGAGAGCTCTTCCCAAATCTTCATTCGCAAAGTCTGGCCATACAAATACAAATACCTCTTCTTCCATGTCATTCAGCGAGGTCATCTCCTTATTGCCTGAATCTTGCTTTTAAGAAACAGTTTGGCTCTAAACTTGGAAGTAGCCCTGCTGTATAGACTACAGAGATACTCTGAACTGGCCCTGGAAATCTCCCTGCTGCAGGAGTCTCTGTGTCCACTTACCTAAGCAATTTATAGAATTCCCGTTCCTAGGGCATGGCAGCACCTCATAACATGGACATAGAAGTACTACAGTAGTCATTTTACTGATGAGAAAACATTTTCATAGAAGGTGTTTTCTCCTAGGTCAGGCAGGAATTCTGCAATAGGGCAGTAAAGCAAATCTAACCCTGCCACATCTCAGGATAGCACTCCAATGCCCAGGTCCTGAAGTTTTGCCGATTAATTCATAAAAATGGCTAAAACCTTTACCTCCTGTGCAGATTAGCTGCTTGGAAGCCATTTTCCATACAACAGAACTAAGCTCAGCTTGAGATGTAAGGGTTGCAGCCAGATTTCTAAGATTACATTTGTATTGCTAAATAAAGCCAGGCCAGAAATCAACCTCAAACACTAGACATGTTGTTGTCCACATCATTTTATTATTGCCTTGCTCCTACATCTGTTTTGGACCATTCAAAGTAGTTTTCTATATGATATAGCTTCTCCCAGGGGAACTACGGAGCCATCCGCACTGACTAGGGCCTCTTTGACTTAATGTTTAGACAAAGCTTCAGTGACCAATTCCAGCTTGATAAACAGCTTTACCTTAAATGTCAGAAGAGCATAATAGAGACCATGTTTCACTCTGTAAGTTAATAAGGACACAATTCTGAGGATTTTCTCCACCCCGTCCTAAGGTTCCCACATACAAAAACCGCTTGATTGTATTATGTACCCCTTCGGTGTTAATAAGGCCTCATTGAATACTTCTCACCTCATGGGAAGTATGTATACATTTCTCTGCTGCAAAATACATTTACTTATTTTTCCCTAAGAAAAATGCAACAGTCACATTCAGCAGTAATGCCCCATGCTTCGTTGCTGTGCAAGTGTCTGCTGTAAGCAGCTTCATCATGACTAGCAAGAAGCCCTTTCCAGTCCTTAATTCAGAAGACACGCTGCAGCAAGGGTGCAGCCTGCATGCAAATAATCTCCACATCTCAGTTTCCTAGCAAAGCAAAGCAAAGCTCTGCTCACAGCCTAGGTAGGAGCAAAAGCAAATTCTAATCAAAGGACAATCTGGATAATTGGGAGTTCAGGACTTCAGCTTGACCAGAGCATGCAACGGAAAAGAAGTGTGAATGCAGCCTTATGAGCTGAAAAGATGGAAAATTCTGGTAAAACAACCACAGGGAGAAGCAATAAGCTCCTACTTTGTGTGAGAAACTAGGTCTTATATGTGGAATACGTATTTACATCTGTTTCAGAGGCAGTATGTGTAGTGCTCTCAGAGTTTCAGATTAAGATTCGCCTAGAAGCAAAGACTGTGTTTGTTACCTGTTTCTTTTAGGTCCTGGCATCACTGTGGATTTTTTTTTTTTTTACTATTTTACAGTTGCAGCCAAGCCTCCATCATAACACAACAATAACATCAAATGAGCACAATAACAGAAATCCAGAGTAAGTGGAGCATAGAAATATTTTTATCCTTTTTTGGAAGTGATACCATTATTCAATAACAGAATCTACAAGACAAAGCTACCAAATGGATAGAACAACAGAACAGGCACAGTGTTCGAAATTACCAAATGAAGGACAAAAAATATTGGAGCAAAGGGAACTAAACACAGATGAATGCAAAGCAAAACCAAACCTTATGAATAAGGTGTTCCAGTGTGCAGTCTTAAGTGCTAGGGCCAGCTTTGGCTAAAGTACACAAACAGAGCAGTCTTTGGAGTTCTTCATCAGTCAAGTCACTTGGAAAAACACAAGCAGCTATAAATCAAACAAACCACGTGCTTGTGGGCATATTTCACATAGAGGGTGCATTGAGATAGTCCTGCAAGGGCATGATTACAATAGCCAAGAAACTAAGCTTTTTCTTTTTTTCTTTTTTTTTTTAATGTTTGGACAGCACCTAGAACTTTGTGATTGCTACCCAAAAGTGCATAGTTATGGTAAAAACTGCAAATGTGTAAAGAGTAAAAAAGATAGCTAAGATAAAAACATGAGGAAAATTTAAAAATGGGGTAAGCAGATTTGAGGCACTGTCATGGCACATAAGTATGTAATTTAATCAAATTAAGCTAACCAAAACTAGATTTGCTCTATAAACAGTTAATTTGTGCTGGAACTCAAAACTGAACCAAGTTTGGATTTCTACCAGGCTGTTACATTGGTGCATAAATATGGAACACACAGCGACAAGCTCATTTCCACTTCTGGGTTGTGAGTGTTAGCTGTGAGGCTCTGATGGATAACTGCAGGTATAGGATGAGAAAGCAGGGAAAAATAATTACTACAAGAAATCACATGGTAGTCCCCAGAATAGCAGATTAATGCAAAAGGAAGATTTGGCAGGGCACTCTCTCATAACTATGAAAACAAGGCACACATCAGCAGACTCCTGTTGTGGTACTATCACTGCCTAGAAAAGAAGGCTACACTGAAATGAAAAAATTCAAAACCAGAGGAACAGAGTTGTTTGTCAGTGAATGAATGTGGGAAAAAATAGTGGAAATCAAAGCAAAATTAACATTTACCAAAATTCTTCAGCAGGCAGGACAGTAGGGACACACTGACATAGGTCACTTTATTCAGTATAGACAAAATGAAAGAGCTATAGGAATTTAAAAGATAATATAATGATTCAAATTGTTTTAAACTGCTTTCTCCATTGTCTATAAAGTGATTAAATCTTCCCAGGTATAGCCATGTAAACCCTCCAGGAGTCTAAAGAGATAAAGGTGCTGTTCTGAATCACACATCTCTTTCATCCCATCTCTGCTTCTGAACACAGCCTAAACTGAGACATAGCCCAAAGTAAATGCCTGAAATAGTCCATGAAGCTGCCATATATATGAAGTAGAAGTCTCAGCTACTTTGTTACAAAACATTATAATCCTATCACTTACATTTTTGCACAACGGTATGGCATTTACAGCACTCACATCGAAGATGGAAGTGTGGGTCTAGCTCCTTGTTAAACTTAAGAGGATTTAAACCTACATCTTTCACCTCCAAGGCAACTGCACCAATTTTTAGACTAGACATGCTGCATCTTATTCTTAGGCAGGCGCTGAAATAAAGAGTTGAAGTACTGTCATATTTAATTTAGGAAAAGCATTGCAACTGAATTCTAGCAGCCAGGGCATCATGCATGTGGGCTGCGCATTACAACTCAGAAAGAAATAATAGAAGCTTCAGCCAAAGCAACTAAAGTTAGTGCAATTTTTCAATTAAAACCAAGAAGCTGTGTTCTATATTGTATCATGTAGGGAGATCACACCAAACTGGAGTACAAAACTTCTGCTTTGTTCAGAACCTTTTATTCATACAGCTGAACAATGGAGGTTATTGATCAAGAAGAAACTACACCAAAATCAACACTAAAATTCAGTACTTAGTAACTCTTGTCTGTGCCCATTCCTCCAGACTATAATGCTCTATCAAATTACCAACTTTGATCTCTGAACTTCATTGCTTAGTCCTATCAAAGCGTGACACGTACAGCACAACAGATGAAAAATTGCCTGTATTTTTCTCATTTTTAATTAATATTTTAATCTGTTCACAGAACAATAACTGAGCTCTGCAAGTCATAATAGCAACACAAACATGAATGCCAAGTTAACATTTCTAGTTATGTCATGTCAGATTATGAAACCACTAGCTTTAGAAATCCGAATAGGCAATACTTAGTAAATGCTTGGAGAGCTAAGGGGGAAATTGGTCTGTTCTAGAAAGTATTGTTTGCAATTCAAAGAAAGAAACTTGGATGTTTTTGTTTGAAAAAAGTGAGCGCTCTTTGTAATGTGATGTTTCCACAAGAATGAATCCAATGTTTGATATAGTTTGAGAGCATTTTCTCTCTTCTTTCTGGAAAGTTACACAAGAGCTAAAGACTTCAATCTGACTCCACCAGAAAAGGCTAGTTTCTGAATTACAGCCAGAAAACTCTACTTTGTTTGCAAAAAAAGAAAAAAAAAAAAAAGAAAGGAAGCTATAGTCCAAATATAACAGACGTATATTCTGATAAATCCTATTACATGATCTCAAGTGATCTCTGGGTAATATTTAGAGTTTATGCTCATGTTTGTTGGTTTTTATCAGAAATAATTTGTAGTAAATACTACTTATGTGAGCCAAAGAATTTCTTTGGTATGACCAAAGCACACAATAGCAGTGATGTTACTACATTGTTACTCTTACCCTACCATATCTTTCCTTTATCCATGAAAATAACATACTTTATATTTCTGTTTTCCTTCAGCAAAAGCGAGGCTTAACCCAATTGTTGTCATGTGCCTGCATTTCAATTGGTACTGATTTTGTTTTTCTTGGATGCAGCAAAAACTAAGCATACTGAAACATAGCTTATTTCACGTCAAAATATATTGTTCTACACATACTAGCTGATCAGGAGTTGTTTTCTCTTAACACTGAAAAGATTTCCTCTTGTTGTTTCAGGATATTTCTAAAACACATCTCTAAGCTTAGGGGTAGAGCTTGATTAATGCATGATTTCCCCTTTAAAATTAGAAACAGGAGTCATGAGTGATGGTTAATAATTTTCATTTGCTCTTCTGCTCTGTTTTCCAAGCAGTCTAATTAAGGCCTGGTTCCCAAGCTTGATTAGGCTTCTTTTACATCTGACTGCAGTTTGCAGATAGTGCTTCCAGGCAGGAACTCATGTCTATTTGCAGTAAATGGAAACAATCTGGGAAGGAACAAGAAGATTGTTTTTTTGGCTTTTTTTCCCCCCCTCCTTTAATTAGAGAAATTGTAATGTCTCTTACAGGAATCAACAACATCATTTAACTATAAATGTCAGAAGTGGAGACACAGTAATGAGGCCCCAGGTCACATTTGCAGATTTGCATGTTGTAGTCATGCCTTTGGAGACAACTGTTTTACACTTTTACCAGGGTAAAAGTAGTCGGGTACTCGGTCTATGCTGTCTGAATTTCACATGTACTATAACAGCTATAAAAGGTCTACGCAAACAACCTAGTTAGTCATCAGCCCTCTGACCTTGTGCCTCCTCAGGATACTTAGCGTTGCTGCCTATGCGTCCTAGCAGTGGGGAAGGTGTCTCTCCTGCTGCCTAATGGCTATCCCAACAGATATTTCTAAAACAAATTCCCATGGTACTACCATAAGATATGATATGTATGGCTATATGTGATACACAATGTGTGTTTCAATTACTTTCTCAGCCTTCAGAAAAGCAGAGTTTCTCCTCCCCACTCTCTCCATAAATACCCTTTAAAATAGTTCTATTGGTCACCATGTTCTAAAAGTGTTATTAGCAAAGGAAAATCCCACAATTTACAGATGCTTGATGTCTGATTCAGCATCTCTTACTACTAGTTATACTTTCATGATGTAAATCTAATGAACCTTTGGTATAAATGAAATAAAATATCGTCAGTATTAACTGGATGTAGATGATACAAACAGTGTGCAAATACATTACCTAAAGGGATTGTTCATACAGCAAGATCTAGATAATGTTCTGTCTACTGATAGAAGCAGACTGGGACAGATTCTGAGGCATGATATTGCAGAAACAGCTCATTTCATGCCAGTTTTTACAGTCTTCTACAATATGAAGTGGACATTGAACTAAAATGAGCTTTCATGACCCTTATTTTAGATATAGAGATTTGGCTTCAAGATGTTTTCCTAACCTCTTGTCCTCTAGTTCTAAGTTAGATTACTATACATCACAGTTCCAAGGAAAGACAGAGGAAGACTCAGTTTTCCCATTTTCACCCTGAGGTTTGTGGTAAGAGAAGTGCCAGAGAACGAGAAAGATCAGGACCCTATTTCCCATGTAGTTTGTACATTAGATCCAGCAGGATAAGCTCTAGGCGAGGACAGTGAGCAGTACTGACTAAAGGACCAAATTTTCCTTTCTGGTTAACAGGATACAGACCAAGATATTTCTTGCTTTTCATCTCTCATTATCTGAACTAAACTCTGAGTGATTAATGAGGTAGGTTTAAGTGTATTTTACAGAAGAAGCCTCTTATATGACTTAGGTGAAGCACAAATTAATTAATCAGTTGGGCACCCACTTTTCACTTCCAGGTGAAGGCCACACTCAGAGACTGAGCAAGGAGAATGGAATGGAATGGAATAGAATAGAAGTATTGGAAGAGAGCCACAAAGATCTTTGAAATCCAACTCCTGGCCCTGCACAGGACCAGGTACCATTACATTTCTAAGAATCTCTAATGCTTACATACGGTTCTGAGAGGGTAATAGGAGATATTCCATAATATTTACGTGCCTGAAATCCACAAAAGCTGTATGCAGAACAGAATTCAGATACTCCAAACATGCCCCCAGAAAATCTTAGAATGCAAGCTGGCTATAAAATATCATGATTACCTTAAGATGCCTTTCCTTTTTTTAAAAAAATATTTTTTGCTTAACTCCTCTTTTACCAAATAAATACATATTGTTTAAATTTATTTCTATTAAAAACACAATTAAAATATATTTTTAAAAACACAAAAACTATAGAGCTGTTCCACTGCATTTGTGCATAGAAGAACAAATTTCCTTACACATCTCCACATTTATCCATTTATTTTGGTTAAAGAACAAAATAACTACCATGACAGAGCTATATTTTAGGGAGAAGAACAAATGAAATAGGAAATTAGGTTCTTCTTGTACTGGAAGGGGAAATTGAATGAAAAAGCAGTTGTTAAACATATTTGATGACTTGCTGAAAGATTAATAAATTATTTTATTGTGTTCAGAACTTTCAATTGCCATCTAAATGTCTAAGTGGTTTTCCAGATAAAACTTTGGGGGGTGTTTGGAGAAAATACACCATGACTTTTGAATGACTCAAATAAGTTCTGAGTAACAAAGGTATTACATAGTTAGTACACGTCACACACTTTCTTCTCTAACAGACATAAACTCAGGATTACATCTTATGCTTTGTTATTATTGTACTTCATTGTCCTTACATTTCTAAGCTGTAAGTCGGAAATGCTTGTTATATCTGGAAGAAGACTATGTTCCAAGTTTTTTATGGTCCTTTAAACTAAGTATTTTATCCTAGAGCTTGGTACACTGGTTAGGATTGGTGCTGGCGTGAGGCTGGTAATTTTGCTGTTATTAAAGTTGCCCAACACTTCTCATTATAAAGCTTGTCTTCAGCTGCATATCACTTTGCCAAACCATAAATGTTTGGGCTGAAATTTTCCATGCCAGGTGTCTGCCTCAGGCAGAAATATTTCAGGAAGTTTCATCCAAAATGGTACAGCTGTTTCTGAGAATAAGGTTAAAGAAAATCTGTTGTTTAGCAATGTTGAAAAAGTACTGGCAATCTTTTCCTGGAGAAGTTCAAGTGTTTTTAAGCAGAAAGTAGAAGTTCAAAGTTTGAGTTGACAGGAAAGCAGAGGGGGGAAGCTGCCTTTCTGTCAATGATGTACATCTGCATAGAAACGTCCACATTTAAAACTTTCAGAAGTCAACCTTTTTTAACACATTCAGCAGGGATTTGTAGGCTTAGTGTCTGGGACTCTAATTTCTTTTAAAGTCCCTTTAGTAGTTTTCTTTCCTACTCTTCAGGGGACTTTCTGTGGCTAAACCCAGCCAATAAGGAACATTAGAGAAAGGGACATGCAGCACTTGGGCCACATGAAGCAGAGCCTAAAGTCAGGCACTATGTTTCTGTGAAAGTGGGGTCCTCACTGGGCATGACCCAGTCCCTCATTACACTTTCTGCTCACTCAAATGTGAATGTGCTTTCCTGGGGGAAGTAAACTAGAACTACAGGGGAAGACTTGAGCCACCCTGATGACCATTTCTTCCATCCATGCTAGATATGGACACAGGAAATGATGATGACAAAAATTTAGGTACTGGTAACTTGGACATGGGAAGCAGGAGCACCTGTCTGTGGACACTCCACTTCACACTGGCCAGGCCATGGGATAAGAAAAACAGACTGGCCAAAGAGCCTGGAAGGGGACATGCAGGTGTGGAAAGCACTGAATATGGGGACTGGAAGCCAGAGAAAAAATCACGGTAAGCAGAACCAGAGGAGATGAAAATATGTGGCAAAATTGGGGGGAAAGGGTGAGGAGGAAAAAAATAAAAAGAAAAAAGAAAAAGAAAAATTGTAAGCAGAATGGGATAAGAGCAGAAAAAGAAGTTTTCTGGAGGGAAGGAGTTAGGGGAAGAGCTGGAACATGGACAGGTGAATGATAGAGATTAAGTGTAGAGACAAGCTTGAAGCAAAAGGAATCTTGGACTAGGTGTCAAAAGCAAAAAGGAGAGTGTGACATAGACACGATAAAAGGTACGAAACTCAGTAGGATGGGATAGAAAGGGCTGTAGGCACTTAGCAGTGTTTTCTTCTGAAGCATGAAATCCAGGTCCAGCTTGCAGATGGACAATTGGCTACTACATGTGACAGTAAAATTCAAAGAGCCAGAACATGGGCTCAAATGCCATCTCACAAAATACCTACTTAATCATTATTAGTTATATTCCCTCACAGTTTTGGTCTAAATACCAGTCTTCCAGACCATTACCAGGGATAGTTTAGGGCTAGCACAGTCACAGATTGCTCACAGTTGTTGTACAGAAGAAGGCAACTTTCACAGAGGTAAAAGATTATTTAGTTACACGGCCACAAATTGTGCCATGCTACACATCCAGGGCCAGAGGAAGGGCCTTGGTTCACATTATTTACTAGTATAGACACTGCTTAAGGCTGTAACTGTACTGTTAAATGAAAAAGGGCCAGGGAATGACTCAAGTACTGAACTGCTCATTGCGCATGCAGATTAAGAGTTAGCTCAATCGCAGTCTCAGTTTTGGACCACTAAATCTAAGAAATTCTAGTTCCAAGGGGCCTTTGATAGCATGAATGTGAGCTGTTTTGTGTCACTTGGTCTAAGGGACAAATCAGCAGACTCTTTCACTTGGTGGTATAAAGACAGAATGTTTCTGGAAATTAATCCACTATTAAAAAAAAATAAGCCAAACCAACCAACCAAACAAAACCCATAGATGAGTAAAAGTGAAGTTAGCATGACTGTCAGAATGTACCAAATAAAGATAATTAGTTTTACCAATTTAATATCATACTTCTGTTTTGGCTAACAAGTTAGATTAATAAGGGAAAGGCTTAGAAAGAGAGGAAATCAAGGCACATATCAACAGGTATTGTGCCATGGCAAACCATCCTTTCAGCTGCCCTTGACAGCAAACCACAGGTGACAGATTGTTATCTCACATTTTATAAATTGTGACCTTAAAATATAGCTAAGGATATTAATACCTGCTTAGCTGGTCTTGTATTAAATCCAGGTAGAAGCTGTCAGAACTTCATTTCTGTGTAGGCAGGTCTATACAGGAACTGAGGAGTGGTCTGTGCAAGCTTTTATGGCATACTAAATTGGTTTGGAAAGTTTTCAGCCCACACTCCTCTTGTTGCCCACTGATATAAAGCAGGTTTGGCAGATCAAAGCCAATATTAGAACATGAATACTGATGGGGTTTTTGGTAGATTGGATCTCACAGAACTGGCTAAAAATATATAGTGTGTTCCTGAAAGCATAGGTACAGAAAAAAAATGCCAGAGGGCATAGAGAAAATGATACGTGTCAATACAAATAACTCACTCTGGGTGAAATTCCAGTCCATGAACTTCATTAATTTGGTGGTAGCTTGCCAGATTGCAAATCCCACCAATAAAAATGTAAAAACCAGTAAAACATAGGATTCAGTTATTCTCTAATGAGCTTTTCTTCTTGTTTTTTTCACTATTTTAAAACACAGATAATCTACGTATCTTCATCTTCTTCCTGAGCAGTTCTTGTGAGGTCTCAACTTGTACCATAAAAATAATAGATAAAATGCGCAATTCCCTGCAGATTTCAGCAATGCTTCACAAAAATTGATGGTAAATTTGAGACAGCTACCAGCTGAGATAAGTCAATCTCCATTAAGCCCTACAGAAAAACACTTCAGCTACCACTTACAAACCAACCTAGACTTTGTTCATATACGTAAGTACAAAGCTACGTAACTGTGATTCACGAAAGCCACATCAAACCTCTAAAATATATGTGCATCTATTTGAAACTTGGTGGGAGTAAGGCTGCCCATTGACCACCTCAGGAGGAGCATACATACTTGCTTTAAGAGGATGGTAGAGTAAAAGTAAAGTCATGGAGGTTGAGAAAAGTAATACAGGAGTACTGCTTAGATGATATACAAAAGACTCAACTGATTACTCTCTTGTTTTCCATGGCTTGTATGGCAAGATAAGCAGGCTAGCAATCACGGCAATAAATGAAACGCATATATCATGGTGATAATATAAGTGTTCACAAGTTTACTTTGCCATAGACCTAAAATAGACTCTTCATAATTAAATAAATCTATAACTTACTAAATATCTCCAGTCACTAGGTCCTGGCAGCTGAGAGTTTCACAGGAAAATAAGGGACATTATCAAGAAAAACAACAAAATTGAAGCTGCAATAAATAAGAAGTTTTAAAAAATCAGGCCATTTTCCAAAGATAAAAAAGACCTGGGTTCTTGGGTTCATTGGGTTTGTTTTCCTACTGTTGCAGACATTCATATCATAGGATATCCTTCATGAACTTATGAAATTGCATTTAGAGGATGTTTGTTTATTCAATCTGGTTTGGAGCTTCAGTATTCCAGCAGTTAAAAACTTTCTGGATATTTTACATGCATCTAATTTTCATACCAACATTGTCCTTTAGCACAACTTTTGCCCTTTCTGGCATTAAGTCTTTAGCACATTTAGAGACAGTAATGAAATCCTCATCTCAGTCTTCATTTCATTAGGTTAAATACCATGCCTATTCAGTTTCTTCTCAGAGGACAGATTCTGCATTTCCCTATGTTATCTTTCTTGCTTCCTTCTTGTTTCAGTTTAACACATTTTTAAACATATGCATGGTCAAAACTGTAAGTAATGTCAAAGAGGCCCCACCAAAGCTTCAGCTGAGTCTCTTTACCTCTGATATATTTTATGTGTTATATGCCTTTTCCAGTACTGGATCACATTGCTGTGATTAATTAGCACATCCTGTCGTCCCTCTCGGGAAGACATTTTGCAGATGATAACAGTAATACTTAGAATCCTTTTCCTCCAAGTTTGTCAGTCTGACAGCTCTGCCTATGGTATTTCACTGTGTTCCCAATGCCTTGTTTTGTATCACACACACTATATCAACAAAGAACAAATTAAAATATTAAGCAAATCCAGTCTCAAGCATGATCATTGTTACACTTCTTGAGGAACCTTTGTGAGTACGCTTTTTCCCTTACCAACACTACAGGTTTAATTTCCTTAACTGATCCTTCCCTCAACTCTTAATCTTAATCCTTAATCTCTAGATACTTTAACCACACCTTCACTAACTCTGCGTGCTGGTGTTCTCATTGTGTCATTACTTCCCTGTTTCTTGCTGTGCAAATTTCTGCCTTATTGTATTCCTTTATTGATAGGCATGTACCAGAATTAGGTGTTGATTTTCTCCAATTCTATTTCAGCCTTTTCTCAATCATTTCTCAATATCTAGTTATGGATTCAGACATTTTACCCCGAGGTGTTAATACTGAACTTAATACTTTTGAACAACATATTTAATATACTCATTACTGCACAGTATAAGATGTTGAGAAGTTTGCCCACAGTTGGTTGATTTTAATGGAATGATTCCAGACTTCCATGGTCATTGGGAACAGCTACACAAGATTAAAAGCAAACTTTTTCAGAAACTATACAAGCTAGTTCTAAGTAGCTCAGCCAAACCACAGAATAACCTATGACCATCTGCTGTTTGGCTAGGCTGGAGATTCACCATGTATCTGTACTGACTATATCAACATATGTAACATAAAAGAAAACAACATCAAAAACACTCCATTAGAGATGATGTATAAATATCCCACTCAGACACTGTAGCACAACATAAAATGGAGTACACCAATCACAGCATGGTTGAGGTTGGAAGGGACCTCTGAAAGGCATCTGGTCTAACTACCCTTGCTCAAGGAAGGCCACCTGCAGCCAGTAGATCAGAAACATGTCCCCACAGCTTTTGAATATCTCCTAGGATCGAGACTCCATAACCTCTCTTGCAATCTGGGCCCATGCTTGGTCATCCTCACAGTAAGTGTCCTATAGAATCCTTCAGGATCTTAAGAAATTGTTCTGACACCAGTTCAGGAACCCTCCTTTTCTTCTCTTAGGTTCTTTCAAAAAATGACAACTCCATCTTTCCAGATGTCCTGTAGTAATATATCATGCCAATACACAGTTCTAGAAAAGATTCCTGATGATTTAGGGGATTTGTATGTCTTTTTTTTTCCCTTTAAAAACATTATGAGGTTTTATTGAATTAACAGTGAAGACTGAACTTCATCATTAAAGATCTTCTAATGTCATTCTTTATCATCTTATATATAGCAACACCAAACAAGCACAAAGTTACATCTTTTATGAATTAGCAGATTCAAAACTGCTAGCACATTGTGCACTACATCTGCTTTCTTCTCAACTGAAATAAGAGAGATGATGAGCAAGGGCAGTCCTTCTAACTCCCTAATGGTATTGTGGTGGTCTAAAACTTTCTAGGATTGCTTTTTTGTGTTTGAGGTGTGTGACATAATCTTATTACAGAATCACAGAATCACCAAAATTGGGAAGAGATCTCAAGATCATCTAGTCCAATCATCAACTCATTACCACCATAATCACCCCTAAACCATATCCCCAACTGCCACATCCAGATGCCTTTTGAACACCCAGTGACTGCACTACCTCCCTGGGCAACTTATTCCTATGCCTAACTACTCTTTCAGTGGAATTTATTCTTTTCTAATATCTAATCTGAACCTCCTCTGTTGCAAAGTATAGACATTTCCTCTAATCCTTTCACTTAAACGTGGCAGAAGAGGCAAAGCCCCACCTCACTAAAACCTCTTTCAGGTAGTTGTAGAGAGGAATAAGGTCTCCCCTGAGACTCCTTTCCTCCAAGCTAAACAACCCCAGCTCCCTCAGCCACTCCTCATAAGACTGTACTCCAAATTCTTTACCAGCTTTATTGTCCTTCTCTGGAGATACTCCAGTACCTCAATGTCCTTCTTGTAGTCAGGGGCCTAAAATTGAACACAGGATTTAAGACACAGCCTCTCCAGTGCCAAGTACAATACTTCCCTCCTCCTACTGGCCACACTATTTGCAATACAGGCAAAGATGCCATTTGCCTTCCTGGACACCTGGGCACACTCCTAACTCATATCTAGCTGGCTGTCAAACAGCACCCCCAGGTCCCTTTCCAATCAGCAACTCTCAAGCCACTCTTCCTCAAGTCTGTGGTGACTCACATGCAGGACCTGGCACTTAAATCTTATCTTGCTGACAACATAAAATCATAGAAATCCTCACAGCAAAAATAGGAATCAGATAATTCTCATGAGATTCCCTTACTTTCTGAGAGACAAAAATGATATTGAAAACTTAATATAATATGTAGAGATCTGAAAAGAATTTCTCACCAAAAAATGCTAGTTGGTGAAAGTCCTTACAAACTGCATTTCGTTTTGACTTGGACTGTGTTCTTCTTTGAACAGACAAGCTAAAAGAAATACATGTTATTAATTAATTCAGTATAAAGCCTCCAAAGAAAACCAGAAATCAGTGAATTTGTAATAACAGTCATGGAATTGTAAAACGTCCTGAATTGGAAGGGACACACAAGGATCATCAAAGCCCAAATCCTGAATCTGCACAGGACAGCCCCAAGAATGACACCATGTTTCTGAGAGTGTTGTTCAAACACTTCTTGAACTCTGTTGGACTTGGTGCTGTGATCACTTTGCTGGGGAGCCTGTTCAAGTGCCCAAGCACCCTCTGGGTGAAGAACCCTTTTGTAATATCCATACTAAACCTCCTCTGACTCAGCTTCACATTATTACCTTGGGTTCTATCGCTGGACATCAGAGGGAAGTGATCAGTGCCTTGGGCTCTATCGCTGGACATCAGAGGGAAGTGATCAGTCTCCCTCCAGTCTCCTCTTCTCCACACTGAACAAACCAACTGACGACCTCAGCTTCTCCTCCTACGACTTCCCCTCTAGACCCTTCACCATCTTCATAGTCCTTCTTTCAACACTCTCTACCGTTTTTTACCCTTGTCTATGTTCCTGTTTGTGAGGTGACCATCCTCATCAAGTAACAGGCCAATGTTATTTCTTGACTGTCTGTTGCTGTTAACATATTTTTTAAAGTTCTTTTTATTTTCTCATCAGTAGTGGCCAGTTTCAACTGTAACTGAGCTTTAGTCACATGATTTTTCTCTGTACCGTGGTGAACAGCATCTAATATCAGAAATGAGTGGGTTTTAGCTTGATCACCACAACTGTGATGTTTCAATGGCAGTGTAATAGGACTCTAACAAGACTGTAATTTTCTGAGCTAGGGACATAACCGGCGATCTTGAAAAAAAAAAATGAAAAATCTACAGTAACACTCTATCTCATACTTCACTGCAGAAACTAGAATGCCTTAGCTGTGATGTCTCTGTGCTACTTAGTATCATCATTAGAACTTTTTTTCTTTCTGAATCTGAGGATTTATTTCTTTGTTTGTTCATTCATTTATTTATTGTTCACTGGTTGGCTTTCGATAATGTATAGTTGGCAAAAGTTAATGTCCTATTGGCATTTTGTGTGCTTGCATTTCTTCTATGTACCAAACTAATGAGCTGTGCTACTCAGAAGAAGTAACCATCATGTTTCCTAGGGGCTAGAGAAACACTCAGCCATAGTGCATTTCAATGGGCAACACAACAGTGGTCACTCTATCCAAGAGACAGGAGTGCAGAATGAAATGTAACGTTATTAATACAGAATTAATTGTAGAAAATTATACAATGCAATGCAACATAATAATAAAGCAAAACAATCCCTAAAGAATGCATTTAATAATTTCTGTATCCTCCAGTTTACACGTGCTCGGATTTATTTTGTCAAATATCAGATTTTTTCCAACTGTTATAAATCCCTGAAAACAGGGGGAAATAATGGAAACACTGACTACAACATCATAAATAAAAGCCTTCCTCTGAAGGATTTCCAAGATTTCCAGTTCATAAGAAGTTTAATGTTTCAACTGAGACTTACACCAAACTTCAAATAATGACACACTACAAATTTGTACTGTAAGCAGTACAAATAAAGTAAATTTATTCATGATGCATTACTGGTAACTGTTCATGTCCCAGAAGTGAAAAACACCAAGCTCAAAGGAAGTATGATAGCCTATATCCCATAAAACCACACATTTATTTTCAAGAGGACTTCACTATAGCCAGAGTTCAACCAATGTCATGTTCTTAGTAAGAATGTTTCTATTGTAAAATAAATAGTAGTTTTTTTCCACATCACTGGTTTTTATGTGCATATTAAATTATTTTTTTTCTTCCCACAAGATAATTTTGTATACCTCTATTCTTTTTTTTTCCCTTAGCCTAAACCCACTGAAACAGCTGTTCTATTTGTATTTTCCTGTGTTTAAAAGGCTGTACTAACTGAACAAATATAGACACTGTATGGGAGAATTCATATACTTGTTTCTGTTCTGAAACTGCAGATTTCTCGGAGGTTCAGTAGGGTCTATGACCTAATAACTGGTAATAGTTTTCTGAAATTTGTAATTTTTTGTTCCCTAGTGCAAGACAGGTTTTAATAATTAAAATGCAGATGTCACTAGTTCTATTTATATATGATTTTTTGGAGGTCTAAACCAACATTATTTTGATCCTATGCTGTTATCATTCTATGATCTGATACCATCCACATTGTGCTCAGCTGCTCTAACCAGTATGATACTGCATTTGCTTAAAATACTCCAGCTAAGGAAAAATTAATATAATTTTGATTTGCAGCCTTGGACTTGGAAACAAAAAATATGAACTCATCTGCTTTTGGCAAGACAGTGCTTGAATTTGTCTATCATAACAATAGGGTTGCTCTAAGATGTCAGTAGACCAAAGGCAGACCAGAGTCCAATTCCTCATGCTTTATAGAATCATAGAAGAATTAAAGTTGGAAAATACTTCTAAGACCATCACATCCAACCATGAACTTAGCACCACTATGTTCAACACTAAGCCATATTACCTAGTGTGCAGTCACACAGTTTTTTTAAACACTTGCAAGGATGGTGGTTCCATCACTTCCCTGGGCAGCCTGTTCCAATTCCTGACAATCTTTCAGTGAAGAAAGTTTTCCTAATATTCAGTCTAAACCTCCCCTGGCACAACTTGAGGCCATTTTGTCTTGTCTTGTCACTTCTTTTTCCTTCTTCAAGCACTCACCAGAAGAGACAGCCAGTTAATTCTGAACATCCATCCTTGAGAGGAAACCCAGGGTAACAAGACTGTAATCATCAGCACTTCAGCAAAATATCTAAGAAAGGTGAAGTGACCTTGAACCTTGAACAAGAGCTCACCAAACTCAAGTGGATTGTTAGAGAGGCACTAGACCAGCTTCCAAGGAGTGTCCCAACATTAGGAAGGTATTTCAACTCAGTGGTTAATACAAACCATGCCAGAATGCCAAGCTGCCCCATGGGCTTCTCATTACTCTATTCTCTATTTCTGTTTCAAGTCTTCACAGACATTGATACTCTTCATGACTGATTGTCATTGCAAGCAAAATGACAATCCTTATGCTTAAAGGTGTTTCATAACAGCATATTTGGAAACCAAATAAAGTGGTCTGAATTGAAATTCAATGTACTTTCAGTCAGCTGGAAATTAATTTTTCCCATTTCTTTTTCTTTCAGCATTTAAAACTAAATGCAACCATTCTTTCCTTGAGTTGTATAATGATTATTGTCCTTCATTGCCTTTTATCAGTATCTTCAAGCAGTTTATATAAATCAGTGTTTTCTAACCTTTTTGGGGTATGCAGGTAGGATTTTCAGAACTCTGGCGGATATCTTTCATGTTTATAGTCAGAGGAGTTACTGCCCTATGTTTTTGACTTGGCCATCTGTCTTAGGTCATCACCAATATTGTAGAACGACAGAACAGGATATGTGTCTTTGCCTTAACTGTCACATTTTACAGTTGTTTATTAATGAGCACATACCTTCATGGCAACTTAATCAATATTCTGTGTAGCAAACCATGGTGACTGACATAGGGCTCATATCTTATCCTTCCTTGCCTGCTGTTGAGGAAGTAATCCTTCGAAAAGAGATAGCATCTGGGTGCTGTAATGCTTTAAGCTACAACAGCTAAATCTGCCAGTACTTATCTCTCAGTGCCCACACTGAATTTAGTGGGGTTTGGATTAGCCCTTAAATAAGGAAACTACAGCACAGGGAATTTAGTTGATCTGTCTGAGGTCACAGAGTGAGGTGATAAAACTGAAGTAAAACAAAGAATTTCCAGAATAAGAAAATGCAAAGGTTGTAGTTAATTAACAGTTTATTTTCCAACTATATGAAGAGAACATTTCTGAAGATGTATAATTTTGTATTGAGCTAGTTAAACTTTTCTTTTTTAATACATATAAAGCTAAAGTTTGTCCTTTCGTTAATGGGTTTGTTAACAATGTCATCGAGTTAACTACACATATATACCCCTTTATTTCATAGACAGAGAAATTATGTGAGGGTAAGAGAAGCAGTAAGGAAAAAGTAAAAATCACAACTGATTTTGGCCAAAGCTGAAACTTCTAACTGAAAGCTGAAGCACTGAAGCCTGCCCTTTCACAAAGATTTCTCTTGTGCAACAAAAGCAAAATTCTCTAATTTTAGCCCTATGCTCCTCTCAAGTAATTTATAGAGCAAATATACCTTACTCTATTTCTGCTAAAATTCTTTGCATTCACAATATAATTATTTTGTTCCAAATTAAGCTATATGCTGATGGTGATCTAAAAAAAAAGTTCTTCCTTCATCATTGAAATAGATCAAACATTCACCGATATATATATAGACAAATATAAATTATAGTAGAGGGT
Organism: Sakesphorus luctuosus; assembly: GCA_013396695.1. Taxonomy (NCBI): domain Eukaryota; kingdom Metazoa; phylum Chordata; class Aves; order Passeriformes; family Thamnophilidae; genus Sakesphorus; species Sakesphorus luctuosus. The sequence goes on along the minus strand of VWZD01012032.1, from coordinate 498,139 downwards.
TTTTTTCTCTAGCTGACCATTTCTTCCTATGAAGATTTGATGTTTTGCCTCTGAGAACAGAACTTATTAGCAAAACTAAAGGGAAAAAAAGGATAGTTTTCAGCAAGAGCTTCCTCTTTGCCAAACATCCCTGGGTTTGTCTCCAAGGACTTTATAAGAAAGGAAAGAATGAAGAACGGAAACCATAAAGCATGCATTACTGCTATCATCTAATTGCTGAATGAATAGCACAGTTGTTTAGTCTGATTGCACTACGATAGTTATCCGCTGCAAGCCTCATTGACAAAAAGGGAATCTACACAAATTATAGGGAAACTCAAGCACTAAAGGAATGTTTTGGTTCAGAGGTTTGCAACGACTATTGGCTTTGGTTCCTGGCACAGTTTGCCTTTGCCATATGAACTCTGTTGGGCTGGGTCAGCCCAAAGCTTTCCAAAAAGCCTGAGAAGAGGACAGACTTCCTTGTCATCTGTATCCCATAAATAAATTAAAGTGATGTTCTCCAGTTAGAGTTTGTTTCTTGGCAGGCTAATATGCAATCAGAGAAAGAAAAGCTTTTCATTTGTGGGCTTCAACTAAAGGAAGGAAGTTTTTGTATGTGGATTCACCAGTGACCAAAATATTAAAAAGTGGAAGAGGAAAAACATATGTTGCAGTCCTCCAAAAAATAAGTGGATCAAAACCATGCCTTAGAAACATGCCCTCAATCAATGATGTTGAAAAAGAAATTCTTCTCCAAGGAGCAAGCAGTTTCACCATCACCACCTTATTACAGCATAAGAACAAGTTTTTCAGGCATTTTCCCCCCCTAATTTATACCCTTTATAGAGAAATAGCAAAAAATGTAACAAGCCTAATATGCCAGGTTCCAGTTGGCTTGCATTTTCCCTTTTATCACATTGCAAAATGTATGCATAAGTATGCAGAATGACAGAGGTATGGCTCACAGTTTCCTGCTATTGCTATGACATCACAGCCAAGAAGTAATTGCAGCAAGTATGAGCAGTGACATAAGCATATTCAGCTTAGTCTTCTGAATACTTTATTTTAGTCAGAGAAGACATTGCAGCACAGCAGCTACACTTCTTATCTTGCAGCCTACTGAAAAGCTCCTTTGGATTCTCCTTCCATGTAACTACTAGCATTCAGGCTCCTTTCTCACGTTCTCAGACTATTTCTTTCAAATTTTCTTGCAGTCCTTGCATCCCTGAAGTGAACTTTCAGTAGCTCTTAATTCCCTGTTGTTAAATAGTTAAATATCCATGAAACCTCACTACAGCAAAATAAATATATCTATTTTTTTTCAGCACTGAATGGTTATAAAATAAAGTGAAAGTGGGAAGATGGTAAGAGGCTGCAGTCAGAAAGAGCACATCTCTAGATGGACTTCTGTGAGACTGAACTTTGTAGAAATCATGAACACTCTGCTGCCAGTTCATGCTTCCCTTTTCTGGGGACTCCCTGTGCCTGGCACAGCTGATATGGGGTCCTGCTCTCCATTGGCCAAAGCAACGACACCTGTGTTACAGATACTGCAATGGGAGGTGAGAAAGGGACTTCACTGAATGAGTCACAGAAAACAAATAACAGAAATGCTTAATGGTTATTGACTTATAATGCCATGACAATCTTCTGCTAGTATGACTTCCTCTGTCTGGAAAATAAGTTTAAGCTTTGCCAGCGAAAGAGCTGTTTAGCTGCAGCTCCAGCAGCCCTTCACAAGCATAGCCATATCAGCCACCCAAACAAGCTCTTCTAAATATCAGCAAGCTTTGAGAGCTGTTTCTGACATCTGTATCAACTGCTATAATATACCTCTAGGGAGAAGTATTATTTCAATATTAGTTGCATAATATTTGGATATGTTTTATCATCTCAAATTTGGAGCCTCTTTACATTATAAAATGCATTATGGAAAATGGCAATTAAATTAAATCAAATTTAGATCCTATTAAATATAAGTTAATGGGTAAGGCACTACTGGCTGTACTCAGATCTCAGTAAGACCACAGATGTCTCATTTTCTTTCCAAATTCTATTGTTAAACAATTTAGTTACTCTTTATTCCCATAAATGAGAAACAACAATGAAAGTATAATGATTATAACCAGAAACTGACTCTATGAACACAATGAATATACAGCTACAGGGCTTTACTTTCCTAAGTTCTTGTTTACTGGAATTTGCAGGTATACTCATGTCATTTCTCCTTTCTATCTCCAGTTGAGACAACTATAATTTAAATATTTATATTCACCAGAATCTTTCTATGTAAATTGTCCTTGAAATTACCCTTATTCATTCAAATAAAATTTCATTAGGATAGCAAAGCATGGCTATGAAAGACCAGATATTAAAAATGAAAGCAATTAGCTGTAGGTGCTGGGTTTCTGTGTGCCTTACAGACAACCAAGAATATATTCTGCACTTAACAAGGAAGAAATAATAATTAATCTTGATTTTTTGGCAAGATACAATCTAGGCAAGAGCTTAATGCATTTGAACCACTGCTCCTCATTTTTGGAACAGGAAATTGGATTTCTGTTTCTCATGTAGAGACAATCCTAAATAAACTCTGGCCAAGACTGTGAAGTCAATAATACTTCTCAGGGAACTAAAAGTTGTTCTGGTGATTCTGATGTTTTCAAGAGAAGGTTTGTATGCAGACAATCATGGTTAGGGTTTATCTCCTGTGCTGTATGACACCCTTTCCTCATGTGTGTAGTCTAACAGCAATTGCCTGACTTCATCCCTAAGCAGTTTGGGCTTAGCACTTCTTTAACATATCCTGGCTCATGATCCCAAAGGTTTGGGGCTTAAAGGAGGAATGTTTTAAAGATTTTCTGTGCCCCTTACCTAAGCTCTGGGTAGCACTGTATGCCATCTTCATTAGAGGGTGCTTGGTACTTTGGGATCTGTGCTTTCTATCGTCCCCACTAAAACCCTTTTGCTTCCTGTTCCAAGTATTGTAGTGCAAGGTTTGACTGAAGTCTAACGTCACTTTCCCATGGATGAAAGTGAGAAACACAACACTTTGCGTCCACAGTGGCAGAAGGTTGCATGTCAATGAAAGGAGGAGGAGGTGGGGTTGTGGGGAATCCCATCATCTCCTTTGTCCTGCTGATAGCTCCTCCAGGATGGCTCCATCTCTTGAGCCTCCTTCCTTCTTAACCTCTTGTTTATATGAACATTCTATGCAGGGGAAAAGAAAATAATTATAACTAGCAAGTAAAGGCTTCTAGGCCTACAGGCAGTAACAGAGAATATCACTGCCTCAGCACTGCATTTTCTGTGCCAGTTTAACTCTGCAGTTGTCCTCAACTTCAAGTTTTCCTCCCTGTGCTTGCATTCTGATTTTAATGGTGAATAAAATGCTTCTCAGAGTAATCAAAGTAGATCAGTAGCACAGCTGTGGCAGTAGAAGAAACATAATTTCAGTCTCTGTGACATCATAATCATGAAAAAAATACTTTTTTGCATTGACCCAGTATCACGAGAAAACTCACTTTGGTAGAGTACTAGGAATATCACCCCTTGTACATCATTTTACACACAAATATGCTTTTCAGTAAATCCATTTGCTGTTCAAATTCACCTGAAAAACCTCAATTATTACTCTGTAGTATACCATATTTCTTACATTTTCTGGTCAAAAAAAGGAACAATTATAGAGCATGTACAGCCCAGAATTATATTCAGTTTTCTCAGAATAAGGTTTCTAATTGCTGTCTGAGCTACAGAAAGGAATACACCACTGCCAGTTTTCAGTAGTTAGTTTCCAGCCAAACTTGTGAACTCTGGGATACACAATTAAAAATTAATACATTAAATGTGACCCTTTCCAAGTCTTCAGAGAGCTTTTGCTTCTGCTTCCATAAGAAAAAACCTTATAAAGTTAAACATTTCTTTTACCTAATTGCATTAACTCTGTTATTAAGATACCTAATTATTTTGTTGAGGCTTATGAAAAAAGAAAAAAAAAATAACATCCCTTGAAAACATCCAAAGAGCTGGAACTTTCCTGCCTCAGAAGCTAGTCCTGATTTCCACATTCTGCTTCTGAAGAGCAATGTGACTTGGACATGTTAATTAGTCTATGATGCCTCTATTTTTCACATGTTTAATGTTATCCATTTTTAGACTCTTTTGAAACTTACGAACAAGAAAAGATGTAGTATATATGTTAAATATTATTAATCTTGATTAAATACAATTACCACATGAAAAAATTCACTCTCATATTTTCTTGTTGTTGCTTGTATTCCAACCTGAAATTATCCAGGGACACAGTCATCCAAGATGCTACCTCACATTTTTTCAAATGGAAATGATCCCATGATGATAGGAGATAAGATATATTTCATGCCCCAGATATGAAGAACTGCCTCTATTTAACGGATTCAGTTCTCAGTTTTGAGTCTGGGAGTAACAAAGCCAATATAAACTTAGTGCATAGTTCAGTAATTAATTGTTTGGAAACAATTCATTCTAAATACTTTTGTATTTATAGCTACAATGAAACAATGAAGATGACATCTGAGAAGGCTCCAAGTGAAGCAGGAAGAGGCTGCAAAGGATGTGCCATTGTCATTATTAATAAAGCTCCTGTCTGACTGCAGCACAAGGTGCAGAGATTAGTATCAGCTGTGTCCCTAGAGGGACAAGACAATGCAGAGCTGTAGTGAGAAGAGTAACACACCCTTCTGGGACAGAGTACGTGGAGGATGCAGCATCCTTCATGGTTTGTGCAGTTCCATTTACACAAATGTCATGGCAAAAAATATCTTTGCTATGAATTTACAAAAACCATGCACAGCATATCTGTATTTCTGTATGGATTCTAAGACCAGACCTTTTGGTCACAATGTATTTATTCAGTATCAGAAGAAATGCTTCTGCCCCTTGTGCACTAACACCACAGGCTTGTGTTGTGACTTTGTAATGAAGGTAAAACACTTTTTCACAGAGACACAAGGGAAAATAAATTCTGAGTAGCTTTCAATCCCTTCAGAAAATGTCTACGACTGTAATAAAGAATGCTGTTCTAGGACAAAACAACAATAAATAAACCAAAAATAGCAAGGCTGATGAGTATCTCTTCCTGATTTTCCAAAAAGAGAAGATTTAGTGAAACTAAACTGGATAACAAAACTATTACTATTTCTGAGAATAAACTGTAATCCAGTCCCAATATCTAGAAGCAAAATTGCTGTTGCTGTGAGTATACACTATTTTAGCCTCCATATGAACAACTCTTAAAGAGTGACAGGATGTAAGCACACCATCCTCTAGTGAGTACATTAAATCATCATGCCATATTTTTGCTCTAGATCAATAAATCTCAGATTCTGTGGATTAATAAATACAATAGGGAGACTAGGAATGAGCTCTTAGGGATGACAGTTTCTTAATCCAACACAGTACAATCAAAACAGAATAACTCATTGTTTGTTCAGTAATTCTCCAAGGTCACCCATACTCTATCTATAGTGTCAAAGCAAAGAGAGACCTCTGGTCTTGGTGGCACTGACTGGCTGCACCCTGATTGCTTGAATGTCATCCTTTCTATACCATATGTGTCCTGAAATGACTTGGTATATTCAGGAACAGAGACAGAGAATGAGTGCAGGCAATCCATACTTAATTTAAGATATGATTGTTAAGGAATAACTGCTCTGAATATGTAATAATGTGATTACACACAAGAAGGAAATAATAATTTGCAGTGTGTTTTGTTTATAAATATCAATCCAATAAAGTCATGTTTCAAAGACTGTTCACTCTTCTAAATAACCCTGTCACAGTGACCTCTAATTCCCTGAAATATAAATATTTATATGTTAATATATAGATACATATATTGACTTGCAAAAAGGGATTCAGTGCTTCAACTTTCTCCTTGGCAAGCCTTTGTTTAGCTGCATAAACACAACATTTGTTCTTTTGAAAGTGCATGCAAAAGATAAGGTATCATACAAAAGTGACAATACCTAAATGGCAAACAGATTTGAAAGAACAATTTCAAAAAACAAACAAGAAAAAAAGGACAATACAGAAATACACTGTTTGTACCTCACTCTACACATTATAATGTGTATTATAGCACATATCTTATTTCAGGTTTTCCATTGCAAGGTTCCTTCTCTCCACATTTGACATTCCTAACTTACACTTTATAGAAAACATACATATCAACAGCTTACATGATATTCAAGCAAGAATTACTATACTCAAATTCTTGAGAAGGGTGGTGGGGACCATAACTCACATAACAGGGTACAGAAAAATCTTAATATCTTGTCTTATTATGTTCCCCTACCCCTGTGTCTCCTTCCCTGTAAATTATCAGGTATCACTGATCATCTTGCCTTCACTATGCTTCCTAAGTCCTCATTCCTGTGGTTCATCCTCCCTACTACACACCCAGTCCTCCTGTGGCCAAATACTCTTTCCCCTCCCCTCTTGCACTTCTCCAAGTCATTCCCAGCTCCCTGATCACAGCCCAGTCAGTTCTTTAATCCTTTCTTTCCCAACTGTCAGCCTTTAATTGACCTTCCTAAAGGAACCACTGCCAGCCACCACTTCCCCTGTCCTCTCCTCCTCCTCCTCCTCCTCCTCCTCCTCTTCTTTTGCTGGTCAATCCAGCTGGGAGAGGAGAAGTGGGAGATAAGAGCAGGAGACAGTCTGTCTCCCTGACAATTGGCCATGTGGACGCAGAAGCTGTGTGGTGCTGGTGGTGGGGGCTGAAAATCTGCTGAAAAAGAGAGAAGCTGGCAACACTCGATGGGGGACATGATCCAGAAGGGAAACCAAATGTGGACGTCATCAGTGCACACCCTTTGGCAAAAGCATAGATGCCAAAAATTGAAAAGCAGGGGGAAAAGCACAGGTCTGAGTTCTTGCTAAGTCATCTTATGCAAAGTATGTGTCAATCACTACGTGATCTTAAATCACTACCTGATCCTAACAGTAGCACCTTGTAGGCTTTGCATTTAGTTCTCTTTACTCCAAGAGAACTCAGGCTCATGAAGTAAACACATGCATACTTTAATATATTGTTATTAGGTTTTTTTTAAACCCCTAAAAAGTTTTTACCTACCTGTCACAGAAAATGACAATATGTCCTTTCTCTCTGACTGAAACTTAACATGTCTAAGAGGACTGAGAGTCTGTTTTCAGGTTTATTTATTATTCTTTTTGAGGAGACGTGATTTGAAATTAAATAACTTCTGACAAGCTCTTTCCTTTTGATTTGTTCTTATTTGGTGAGGGGGCAGGGAGTGCAATCTGCATCAGTAGATTTTGTTTTGATAGTAAAAACCCTTTCCCCAAAAGAGAAAGAAGGATGTTGGAAATTAAGATTAGTCCCACATATGTGGACAGACCATACAGATATCAAGAATTATTCTACATGCAGAAGTAACATATCAATGACCTAATTTGTTAACTGGCAACCAGTCAAACCTCAGAGCCACCCAAGGCAGGAAAACGTATAACCAGCTTGCTGATTCTTAGCCAATCTTGCTTTGTTCTTTCTTCATTCAGAGGAAGGGCCTTTCAAAATCACTTCATTTCTCTGCTACATGTATTCATATTTTCTTTTTATATTCTTTCAGTTGGATAGCAAAGAATTTTATGCTCAGCCGTAGCAATACATGTGTATAGACAAGCTCAGCAGGAGTGCTGTCAACACTGGACAATGCCAGCCCTTTTAAAAAAAATGAACTTTATGCAGTAAAAAGTTCAGACCTTCAGAGCAATTAATATCTAGTGATATCAACTGGACTGGAAGCTTTGCACTACATTATAAGGTTAAAGGCTTGTAAAAACACTGATTCTGGGATTGGAGGTACCATCTGTGCATGGACACAAAAGCACACAAATGTGTGAAATATAAGAATTTCTATCAATTATTAATCCCAGTGCTATGATTTTGAGATCTTCTTATATATTTCAATTAAATACTCTTGAGCCTATCACATCCCTCCACATAGTTCTTCCTACATAGCTAATTGTGTGAGACAAAAGATGAATTGAGTAAAATATAAATACAACAGAATTTCTGAAGTGTGAAATCCCAAAGGATATGACTTCCTCTGTAACACCTCAGTCAAACAAAGGGTTTATTTCTTGATATGCCCTAAATATTTTCTGAAATTGAGGAACTCAAAACCAAAAATAAGGAATAATTTGACCAAAGTGTAACTCTTTTCTGCTCACAAATACATCAGTCCTCTCACTTGCACAGAAAGCTACAGATTTGCCATTAACTTCCAAGGAGCTTTAGTGGATTGTGTGCCAGTACAGCTCTATATGCTGCTTCCTGAAGACCATTTGCAGTACCAGAGTTCTTCATCATATTTACTGTACACTTGCAAGTGTAGGTATGAAATTTTTTCTGCTATCACAGATACAAATTAATTCCTGATTAACATCTATATACAAAAATGAAAATCAACTATGCGTGTTAAATAACATAATACCTGAAAAGATCAGTAGAAAATAAAAGGAATGATGAACTGCTCAAAAAAATTAGATGAGCCTTAGACTAGGTATGACTGCAAGAGACAGGTGAAATCCTACAGCCACAAGGTGCCAAAAATAAATAGATGCAGTTAATAGACCAGTTTGAGTGGACTGAGTAGGTTTATCCTTTCTATAGTAGATGAATATTCCCTCCTTTCTGAAGGAAAATATGCCTAATTTCAAACAAAGAATTTCTAAAATTCTGAAGAAAGATGTTTGCCTAAAACATCACGAGGCTGGTAATACTTTCTGCTGTATATGCCAGTGCCACGAATGACTACACTAACAGAAAATTGCTGAGGGCAGGTATGGCTACCATGTGTTTTCTCCCCTTCCCTAAAGAACTATGGAAACCAATTGCTCCATTAACTGGCTCCCACCCATCAAGACATCAACATTTATGTTGCCCACATCCATATATAGTTCTCTCATGTCAATGCATAACTTACATTCCTTTGATTACAAGTTCATTGATTGCAAGACCTTGCTAAGCCACTTTCCAGGCCTTCACAAAGCACAGTTATGTCCATCAAAGACATGTTTTCCAACCTTCTTTAAAAGGAAAAAAAATCATCTTGGTCTTTGAGATATGTGGTGTCCCTCTAAATCAAATTTAATTCATTAAAAACACAACTGGATGCTGCAAAATTGCTAAGTCTTAAGCTGAAAACCTTAACTATTCTTTTTATGTTTCTTTTAAAAATTAGCGTAAGGTAAAGGACTGACAGATAAAATACATTTTAATCTTTTTTTTTTTCTGCACATACTTATACTGGCTAAATTAAGCTAGCAAAATAAGTTTCACCAGCATACAGATAGGAAAAAGATGCATGAGAAGGAACTTAACTCTGCTGGGTTTGTATTGAGTTCAGATCTAATTTTAAAACAACAACAGCAAATCAATGCATAGGTAATAATGAAAACTCCACAAAACAAAAACAAAACAAAACAAAACAAAAACAGAAAATACAAACCACAAAGATGATCGTTTGAATAAAACAGTAGATCATGGGCATTTGGAACTTTGGATATGCTGGCTAGAGGAAATATACTGTAGGGCAGATGGGGATTTGGGCAGGCTGGATTTTGGAGCTGATATTTGATGAGGTAAAGTCACTGAGAAACAAAATCATCATGAAAAGGTTTATAATAGTATAGGCCAACCCAAACCCAAAAGCTGTGTTATGCTGGTAAATAAAACAGGGCCAGAAACCAAAACAAAATGTGACACTGTTTTTGGAGGTGGTCCCTGGAACAAATTATCCCCAGAACTGTGCCATATGTTGACTCAGAAACAGTTGTTTGGAGAGATCCTCCCAGAGCCTGGGACTGAGCCAGCAATTAAGCAGTGTCTACAATGAAGGATCCAAAACTCAACTTCTCTTCTTTCCCTTCTTTTATTTAACACACAATGACAATTTGTGTTTTCTATCTAAATATTGCCAGTGGTGGGAAGTGGTTATAATATCATATCATCACCAGAATAGATACAGTATAGTCAAATGAAGGATTTCTTTGAGGTTTTGGAGCCTAGAAGACAATGCTATGTTATAGACAGCTTTAGCTGTCATTTCTGTTGGCGACTATTGACACAGCAAATGATGCGGTATGGCTACACACTCAAGCCAAGCTTTCCTGAAGCTTTCTAGCCAAGCCTGGTGTGTGTACATTTCCCACTTTAACCAGACAAGCAAGCAAGCACCACATTTGTCTACTTCAGTTTTGAAAATGTTCCCTTAACCACATTAGCAAAGTATTTGAGGACATTTATAGAAGTATAATTAGACAGACTCTCATTTCCTTCCCTCTCCCCTGTTTCCCTGATTGCCCATCCCAGCAAAATAAATAAAGTACTTTTACAATGATTTTGAACTGGCAACAGACAGAACTAAGGACATTTCCCTAGTGCTCTCGATATATAGGGCCAAAACTAAAACTTTCTTATTTGTGTTGATTTCAAGACCTTTTCATAACTAGGTCTTAATCTTGCGTTGCTGGCTTGATGCCCTGGGGTTGGGATCCAAAATCTCACGTAGGATGTAGTGCTTTTGTTAGATGAAACAGCTTTACTAAAGTGAAGATTTAAAGTGGAGACTCTGCCATGTCACTGATAGCTCTATCTTGTGCAACACAAAGGCACTAGTTTTGAAACAATGCCATAGGAATAGCATGTTGTGCCAGATACATTTATTCAGGGTTACTTGAGCAGAAGAAATGAGAAGTATTAAAGCAATGTTTACATAATGAAATGTAATATCAAACATGCTATGTACATTAGTGAGAAGAGTAGAGACTGAGTTGTTCTGGACAAAACTTAGCCTACTTCTTGAGAATGGAAAATTACTAGCTGACTACAAAATTACTCTCCACATTTTAATGTTATTTTTCACCTAGTATAAATTCGTTTGGTTGTAGGTAATTTTGACAAAATGACAAAATTCTTGTTTAAAATGTTTGCTAAAGTCTTTTTTGTAACTATTATGCAGCCACCTCATCCTAAAGAGGCCTGTAAAATTTATATAGCCATTTAATAGATGCGAAAAAATCCGAGGGAATGAAAATGCAAATCATCCACAAAGCAGAGTATCAACAGAAATCAACAATCCATGATAACAAAATTAAATAATGCTTTTAGAAAATTGTGTTCTGATTAACATTCCATACAGAGAATGAGACTAAACACCTTTGCTTCCTTAAGGAACCTGCTCCACAAAAAAATGGTCTCAGATCTCCCTTAAACAAAGTGCTTTTACACACATCATGACTTCTGGTGAGGAATTCATGCTTGAAGGGAGTCACTGCCAGCAAATTCACATCTAAGAAGCTGTAGGGCAAAATGCAAAATTCTGAGCCCGTGTGACCTATGTGCACTTTCTATGAATGGTCCCATACCCCACCTATGTACAGAGGCCCCAAACCTACTTCCTATAAAACCTCCAGCAAGGCTAATCAGCCTTGAACTAGAAGGAAGTTCCTTATATTTCCACCATTCTCTGTTATATCTGGCAGTAGCTTGGCCATATGGAGAATATTACCTAAGCAAGGTAGTTTACACATGGGTATAAGAAGGATGACCGTTAAGGCAGAGAGGACTGGACCTGTTCCAGAAGGAGGCAGGCAGCTCGTCCCCTTCCCCTGCCCACCTCCAGGAAGACAAAGCAGTTGAGGCAGCTCTCAGGGCACTGATATGGAGAAGCAACCTGCTGGTTCTGGAATAATAATGCCTGGGAGGCTTTCCTGTTTAAGCACTTTACTTTTTCTTTTACTGGCCCAAGAAAAGCTGCTGTTTCTTCATATCTGAAGGCAGGGTCCTATGCTCATTGCAGGGGGTTTGGACTAAATAACCTTTAAAGATCCCTTTCAACCCAAACCAAACCATTTTGTGGTTCTGTGACTAGGACATGGCATTGGGTGTTCTGTCCTCAAACTGGATGGCTGTACCTCTTGCACAAGGCTGTGCTCCCTGTTCAGAAAAATTATTTGAAAGCAAAGTATTATGATGACTGTTATATGGATTATACACACTTAGATAAGGATGTTTATCTTTTCCTTTACTTTGATTACCCATGGATAGAACAGAACTCCCAGAATTTGGCAGTAAAAGCTGCCCAAGCTAAGAGAAAGCTGTGACCAGCATTCCAGATAGCTGCAGCAAGATGGGTCCCTCACTGTGCTGCATCCCCAGTAAAATACAGGTCTACTTTTTTCCTACTTTTGCCACTCTCATATTTTCAGCCATATGTGCTAGCTAGGATCACCTCAGCCACATGGTAGCACATGGCAAACCAAGGCAGAAAACTGGGCAGTGTCTGGAATCATTAGCTACAGGATAGGGGCAGCAACTCAACAGCTCTTAGAAAGGGTTGCAAAGGGCTGTGACACTGCAAACCAGCCTAAAGAACAGGATGAAACAGCTGTTCAAAACTATGTCCATGACCTTTCCATGACAAACCAAGTATGAAACAGATGTATTCTATTAATGATAAGGGAACAGCCAACTGCATACTGGAGAGGCAGACTGAAAGAGCAACTGGACAAAAAAACAAGAGAAGAAATTACCAAAAAAAAAAAAAAAAGGGTGAGGCAACTTAGACCCCACATATAGAAGAAAAGCAAAGCTTTGTGCCAAGGCAGAATCCTAAAAAAGCCCACAGGAAAAGCAGCTTGGAAATATATGTGGAAACAGTGCTAACACCTGCAACACGTATGTTATTCTTTTGATATGAAGAAAACAGTTCTAAGCACCTATGACCACAGTGCAAGCATTGAAAGAAGCCTCTCAGAAAGGCAAAAAGGATGATCCATCCCAACTGGTTACTTTGCATAAACAGAAAGTAGTTGAAAATATTACATAAGCAAAACATGGTAGATAGCCAGGATAAAAAGGAGTGTCATAATAAAGGTTTTGCTAGATTTATTGAGTAATGCTCCAGAAGTTCTAATCATCATATTCCATACGGGAACAAATGACACCAGTAAGACCATTGACATATAAGCAACTGCTTCTTAAGATGGTAAGGAAAAGAAATTTAATTGGAAATGTGTAGACAAGTAACTTGCAGAGTTCCCCATGCCAAGCATGAGTGAAGAAAGCAAAATGCTGATACTGGAAACCAACCAAGGGAAGATCTGATAGGGTAGGTTGGAGGGGTTTGAATGCAAAGATCTCTGGAATGTCTCCTGACACTGCAGCCAACCGTTTGGATTACACTGTCTCCACTTATGCAGACAGGTTGCCAGCTTCTTGGGCTCAGAACTGGCAGGGCCTGTTAGGCAGGCTGCAATCCTTCAGGAGAAGGAGGGAAAGGGAAAGCTTTCTCTTAATTTGAATAATCCGGCTTGTACTTCCAACACACAAATTAGGCGAGAAACTAAAATTGTTCTGAAGCAAAAGATGAAGGATAACAGGAATATAATGCCTGACGCAAATATGTTGGGAAACAAGCAACAACTGGAAGGTGCTGTACTAAATAAAGGAGATTATGATCTGAAAAGACTAACTGAAACTTAGTGGGATAATTCCTTTGTGTTGAAAAGACAGGATGCAGTATGCATGGGAAAGGCAGAGTGGAAAAAATCAATAGATATAAAAAATGTTATATGATGTTTTCAAAGCATCTATTTTATTATCTTGACAGTAACAACAGTAAAGTGGAAAAAGTCTAATGTAAGCATTCACAAAATTTTAAAAATAAAAATAAAAAAGAAACCTATAGCAATAATAGCATACATTTCCTTTAGGCCAGAACTCTGGAACACAGTCAGGGAAGGCAAAAACCTCTCAGTGGACTTTGATTGATCAAGGCTCTAGATTGTGTATACAGATGCAAAGATGCAAACAACACAGAGTGAATTCCAAAAACTGATGAGTTGGGTCATCAGTTGGGTCAGTGAACCGGGCACTGAAACTATGGAAGCAGAGTACTTGAATCCACTACAGTAAGAAAACAATTCAGGGAGCAAAATAGTGAAAGGGAATCAGTTTCAGTTTCCAAAACATTTTAGAGAACATAAACTACTGAATATGGGATGAGAGTGAATGCTTAAAGCTTACCTTTATGAAAGAATATTAGAGACTTTTGGGGAAAATGCAACAGGATTAAAATTCATCTGTGGAGTAAAAAAATCCAAGAAAACAAACAAACTAGGAGATATAAGGCAAAGCAATGGTCAGAGTGTCTTCACAAGGGCTATTCAGAGTTCGAAGTACATATACAGGAAGGAGTGGCAGGAAAGGAATCCAAGGACTCTTAAGTCTGCGTAGGCCAAAAAGGGAAAAGGAAAAAAAAGCAGGACTTACATAGCTACCAAAGAGGGAAAAGAAATACAAATATTAAAAGAGGCTGTACCAGTGAAAGAAAGAGGAAAGACAATGAAATTTAAGGTAGAACAATAAAACAAGATACCAACCCGAACTGCGCATCTTATTTAACATTAAAAAAACCCCAATCTATGTATAAATAATTTAGACCCAGTGCCTCCAAACCCACCCCCAACTGTTTGGAACAAGTCCAGAAAAGGATCACGTTAAGACACATAATGTACTTCTGAAGCACTGAAGAATCAAGATAATCAAGAGGCCTATCTTTGGTGTAAGGAGCAGGAAATTTAGGGTGTGGTTCATGCACTCTATCTTGGGCAATAAAGGCTCCAATATGTTTGAGCCAATCCTTCTAGGTTTTTCGTGATACACAAAGTAAAACAGGAAATTACCTGTGCTGGTTTTGGCTGGGGTAAAGCTAATTTTCTTCACAGTAGCTAGTATGGGGCTGTGTTTTGGATTTGTACTGAAAACAGTGTTATTAATACAGGTTAGTTTTCATCATTGCCGAGCACTGCTTACAGAGTCAAGACCTGTTTTGCTACTAACACCACCCCACCAATGAGTAGTCTAGGGGTGCACAGGAACTGACAGGTAGAAGAGTGGATGTTCTGAGTTATGACATTTTTCTTCTCAAGTAACCACTACGCATGAGGGAGCCCTCCACTCCTGGAAATGGCTGAACACCTGCCTGCCCAGGAAGTGGTGAATTAATTCCTTGTTTTGCTTTGCCTGTGTGCACAGCTTTTGTTCTACCTATTAAACAGTCTTTATCTCAAACCAGGAGTTTTCNTGTATAAATAATTTAGACCCAGTGCCTCCAAACCCACCCCCAACTGTTTGGAACAAGTCCAGAAAAGGATCACGTTAAGACACATAATGTACTTCTGAAGCACTGAAGAATCAAGATAATCAAGAGGCCTATCTTTGGTGTAAGGAGCAGGAAATTTAGGGTGTGGTTCATGCACTCTATCTTGGGCAATAAAGGCTCCAATATGTTTGAGCCAATCCTTCTAGGTTTTTCGTGATACACAAAGTAAAACAGGAAATTACCTGTGCTGGTTTTGGCTGGGGTAAAGCTAATTTTCTTCACAGTAGCTAGTATGGGGCTGTGTTTTGGATTTGTACTGAAAACAGTGTTATTAATACAGGTTAGTTTTCATCATTGCCGAGCACTGCTTACAGAGTCAAGACCTGTTTTGCTACTAACACCACCCCACCAATGAGTAGTCTAGGGGTGCACAGGAACTGACAGGTAGAAGAGTGGATGTTCTGAGTTATGACATTTTTCTTCTCAAGTAACCACTACGCATGAGGGAGCCCTCCACTCCTGGAAATGGCTGAACACCTGCCTGCCCAGGAAGTGGTGAATTAATTCCTTGTTTTGCTTTGCCTGTGTGCACAGCTTTTGTTCTACCTATTAAACAGTCTTTATCTCAAACCAGGAGTTTTCTAGCTTTTACCCTTCAGGTTCTCTCCATGACTCAGTGGTGGGGGAATGAGAGAGCAGCTGTTTGCTGGTTGGGGTCAAACCACAACACCAAGTCACCATTATGCATGGTGGAGCCCTGCTTTCCTGGGGATGGCTAAACATCTGCCTGCCCATGGGAAGTGCTGAATGAATTCTTTGTTTTGCTTTGCTTGCATGTGAAATTTTTGCTTTACCTATTTAACTGTCTTTATTTCTACACGTGAGTTTTCCCTTTTACTCTTCCAGTTCTTGTCCCCATCCTACCAGAAGGGTGTGTGAGTGAGCAGCTGTGTGACGCTTAGACACCCAGCTGGGGTTAAACCACGCATAAACCCTGCATCTTAATGTTGGCTTCTGGAATAACATCAGACACATCATGTCCACAGATACCTACTTTTCTCCTGGGGGTATAAAAAGCAGCCTAATTTAGATTTAGACACTGAACTTGTGTATGCTTCAAGTCATATGAGACAAATCCCACCCTTGCATTCCTAATATTAGGAAATCTAGGCAGATGAATTAATGCATGCAAGTGATTTGCAAAGCTGATTTCAAAATAAAAGAAAATTCAAAAATTCAGATGACAATTTTTTAAACTCTGCTTTTTGTGAACAGTAGAAATCACATATCATTTTTATAGTACGAGTATTTGTATTAAGTCTGGACAGTATACTCTTTTAGTTTGTTATTCTAACATGTGCTGAGTTTTAGTCCAGTGCTACTCTCTCAAAGCTCCATGGTAAGTATTGAATATAAGATTTCCTCATACCAAAAAATACAAGTACACCTTGATAAACACAAGTGTGAGATCCTACCCTCTTTGAAGTTGATGCCAAAATTCCCATGACCTCAGTATGACTAAGATTTCACCAGAAAAGTGCATAGAATGATATAGGCCTGTTTAAAAGAGCAAATTGAAGTACAAAAACAGTATTAACAAAGATGAATGTTAGGTTCACCATTGGGAAAATATACAGGAGTCAGTTTTAATAACCTCTGAAATAATATCTTACTAGAAATGCCTAATATTGTCTGGTTAAGCCAATAAAAAAAACAGAAAAAATAGAAACATCGGTAGAAAAATTTGATATTGGCAAGGAAAGTAAATAAAAGACCTAGGAAGTATTGTCAATGTCTAATCTCTTCAGTCAAAGGGGATGAAATGGAAAAATGTAATCCCAATTGCTTTCAGAAGTTTTATATTGTATGTGTTAAGGAGATGTGAGCTATCGAAAAAGTGCATTTGCAGAAGTATTTCATAGTCAGAAGAAAATAAATTATTTAACAGCTTTAGTGGTACAGTGCTGCGAACATGAGAGAGCCATCAAAATGAATGAAAATGTAGTGCATATTCATTGAAAGATTTAACTGCTGCTAACATACCGTCACCCTAGTGGGCCCTCCAAAATGGAGCACACTGAATGCCTATTGGCCGCAAGCTGCATGAAAAAACGTGCAGGAGACTTGTGTCTCAGGTTGACTGAGACTGTAATGTATATGCATGTATGTCATATTTTTTCTGATGCCACACAAAACTGCTTTATCTTCCTTGCAATCATTCTCTTCTAATGAAAAGGACAGCATAATCCATCTGCCAGCAACAGGAAAACTGTTATCAATGAATTTTTGAAAATCCAGTCTAGAATTAACAGTTTTAAATTTCATGCACTTTGCTCGGTTTGAAATTATCTTGTTAGAATATTCTGCATTACTCAGTACAATAGCTGTTAAAAAATCTGAGCTTTGTAAAATAATGTTTTTTAAAGAAAAGACTATTTTGTTAGATAAATTACAATAGAAATCATACAGCATCCACCTTGCAACTAAGGTAATCCCTGCATGATGAACACTGTTCACTAGTGAAAGAAATCTAAAATTAACCATCTCACTTTGGATGCAGAAAAATAATGGAAGTCTACATCTACGTTCCTGTGTTGATAAACTACCACTGTGGCAATTGTAAAGTTCATTAGCCATGTGAGCCCATGAGAAACAGAGAAAAATTATTATGAACTACCATTATGAGAATATATACATACTTTTATGTCTATGCTTCCCATTACAAATAAAACATTCACTTCTTTCCTAATACACAGAAAATGCCTTTTTATGTCTCTCTTCTTTATTTTTGTAGTCACAGCAACTCTAGAAGAATACTTAAGACAGTAGTTGTCTCAGTGTTACAGCACTGTGAGTGAAAGAAAAGACCACTTTCTTTCAAGTGGAAGAAAACTAATGATAGTGTCTTCCCACTCATCCATATACACTGAACTTCTTTACGGTCAGGTAAGACCTTAACCTCTACAGATGTGACACCTACAACTGCCACTCATGTCAGCCACTGAGAGAAGAAACATAAAGATAAGAATATCAAAACTGCAATACATTCATAAACAATTAATAAACAGCAGTATGAAGTAACCCCTAGGAAACATCAAGTTAGAAGAAAATCACAGAACATGATCTGTGCTGTGTATTAAATGAGGCAGAGAATCCCAAGGAAAAAAAAAAGGTACATAATCATATGATTAAATGTTGTAGCATAACGGGAGTGTTAATGTTGCCTAGAAAATAAAGCTTGTAACTTCTGTAGGCTTAATTTTTATTCCTTGCAAATTTCACCACTGGGGTTTCTTTTGTGGGTTTTGCTCGCTGGGGTATTTTTGATTGTTTGCAGGTGGTGGGTTGGGGGGCTTTTTTTGTTGGTGGTTTGGGAGGTTGGGTTTTTTCCTTTTTTTTTTCTTTGGTTTGTTTTGGTTTGGTGTATGTGGTTTTTGTTGTTGATCTTTTACTTTTAATTTCATTTTAAATGTGAGTTTTCGGACTAGTGTAACTGCTCCAGTTCTTGGAGGTCCACAGCACATGACTTCACTGGCAGTGACCCTGCATTCTGCAGTGAAGTTATTCTCAGAGACTAGGAGACAAGATGTTCTCATGTAGGCAGTATGCAATTATACATTGTTATCAAGTGACAGCTGATCCAGCAGGCAGCATGCTGCAACACAAGTCAATATTGGTTCTCATACAGAGAGGATAAACCTCTCTACAAAACAGAGGTTAAATATAGCAAAAATATTCAAGGGAATAATCAATTTCTCTTTTTGCAGGTGTAAAGAAGAGGTTTATGACCACAGCTGTATAGTAATTTGCTCTAATATTACCCTAGATTATATTAGTTGCTCCAGTATGTGTCTCTGATATAGAACTAACTTAGAGAAATAGCTCTTTTCCTCTTATACCTACATATTGTTCTCACAGCAATTCAACATATTTATATGAAACACCAGTTTATCACCAGTGCTCTCCTAATCCAAGGGTAAAAACAAACATACAGAAAGGAGTTGAATTACAATAGCTTACACTTGACCTAATGAAAATCTTCATCATGAAACTGTCATAGTACTTAAAGTCATCTACCTCCAAATTAGTCATCCTGGTTTCCT